>SAUE01000153.1:63657-76623 GCA_009724625.1 Deladenus siricidicola | reverse complement strand
TGTTGTTTTTTAGGCAAAGCGGCACCCAGTGCCATTTATTTTCACTTTTTGCCACCTGAATTGTATAGCCCTCAGAGCAATTTCATTACCCATATTGATTCGATTTTTTTTGACAAAAGGTGAGCTGAGCAAATTTTTTCAGAGCAATTTTTTAATTTTCGAGAGAGCTAATGAGGATATTTTCATGTGAATAAAACATTGAAAATTATAAATGTTATGTTTTATAATTATCACTAATGCACGTTAAATTTAGAGGATTTCAAAAAAAAGTTGGTCCAAATCGGTGCACCCCACGCTGAGTTAGAGCATTTTCAAAAAAGAGGCGAGAGAGTGCACAAAAACAAAATGGTTTCACTAATTGGCGCGCCGTGGAGATGCAAAAACTAATTTTTTGAAGTGGGACGCGACGTGCACGCACATTTTCTGAAGAGTTCAATAAAAATGCTTATAATATGGAAAATTAATTCATTTTTTGAAGCAATTTTCACTTAACAATTTTTTTAATTTTTTGGAAAATGTCTATTTTAAATGCACAAATATAAATGGCGTTCCGTTTAGCTTCCAGAAAAAATGATTTCAGTATAGAATTAAATCATCATTTTTCTAATTTTATGCTTTGATTCAGCGTGGAAGTCTGGCTATGCGCCATGAGCGCCAAGTCTTTCTTGGTAAAAAAATAAACAAAAAATTGAGATTACTTGATTGAGTTCTGATATGATTCGATATCATACCAGAACTCTGGATTTTTTTATCTATTTTTTTACAATAATTTTTTTTCAATAAAATTTTAAATATTTAGAAATATTACATGAAATTTTATTTTAATTGTTGTTAGCGTTAAGTATTTCATAATTTAAGATGCGTAATTTATTTTTATTTGTTTTATTTGTCAGTTGTTCTTTTTTGTTTTATACCGCCTGGCACGAGAACAAGAACTGAAAACAATAACAAAGTGTGATCTGAAATCATCTGTGTGAGAAAAAATTGAGTGAATTTGGATTTTTTATTCAATTAAATATGTTTTAATTTTATGCTTTATTGAATAATAGTTTATTCTTAGACATGAAAACGAATGCTCAAAATTCGTCAATTAATTGTCACGTGTGCCAGTGCAAATTGGAATTAAATGCTTCCATATGTGGTGCAGAAACGGATGAAAAAGGTTTAGAATCTGAAGGATGTTTAGATTTAACTGATTTGAATGTAAGTTTTATTTAAAAATTACCTTTGCTAATGTTTTTTTCAATTTTGAGAAAATAAGTGAAAGAAAGTTAGACTAGTGAAAAATTTTGATCGGGGGTGTTAAACTGATTATTATAGCCTAATAATTTATCGTCGGAATTATTATTTTTACGCGCATAGCTGAAATAAAAAGTCCCAGCACAACTTTTAGCCCTTTTGTTTTTCTTGAAATTTTGGTTGAAAATTTTTGAATTGTTTGCGAAATTTACCTACAAAAATTTATTTCAATGTGTAAATTAAATTTGCATAATTCATTCAAAACAAGATGCCAAACATTGCTTAGGATTTTTTTATTCAAATTTTGGTCCATTATGTGCGTAAACTCGACTATTATGTAAAATATAAATTAAATCATTTTTCTAAAAATGTATGTAAAATGTGTTTTATTCATTTTTTCATAAATTTTTTCTCAATTGATTTTTAGGTACGCCTCCGAGATGGGCTGGGTCTGGCTCAATCCGGAAATATTCTGGAAATAATGTGCAATTCCAGCAATCCTCTACAATTTCCACTTTGTAAGGTATAAAAGGCTTTTGAATTGTTTTATGGGAAATAATATTTGTTGTGGAGTTTAGAAATGCTCAATTGCGGTCTCCGCCGAGTTGAATAAGCAATTGAGTGAGTTGGAATTGGAATGCGTCAACTACAAACAGGCTCTCGACCAGCTAGTTACGCGACGCAATGAGTCGCCTTTCAACATCGACATCGCCAAGAGTAAATTGGATAATCTTCAGGTATTTATTTATTAACGTTTATGATTTAAAAAAATTTAAATTTAAATTATTGACATGTATGTGATTAAATTACTCACAAGTATGTGATGTGAAGTCATTTATTCTGTTTTTGGGAGGTTTAGTGCGAGGAGAACGAGTTGATCGAAGAACTTAAGAGATTGGACGAAGAGGAGGTCTCTTTAGTGAAGGAGCTCGAGGCGAAGCAAGCCGAACGCAATGCGACCAAGGAGCGAGACAATGAGCTGTACCGCAAGTTGCGCGATAATCATCGGTAAATTGTCATTTTTTATTTGTTTTTGATTGTCGTCAAAATGTGTTGCTGGAGAAGAAAGTGAATCTTTTTGTATTAAAAATGAGTTTTAAGAAAATTTTTGCTACCAACTCTTGATGTCTAGTTCGAAATCATAGATACGACTTTGAGAAGGTAACTAAAATTTTTTCATTAAATTTTGAATGGGTAGAGCAAAAGCAAAATCTAAAAAAGTTAAGATAGTTTTTGTTACTACCAACACTCGATGTCGAGTTCTCATTGTCGTATATCTAGGATTTTGAAGACAAGCAACCAATTTTGAATGGGGAGAGTAAAATATAAAAATTTCAATTTCTACCTTTGATTTATTTCATAAATTGCCAAAATAACTCTTAATGGGGGCATGTCTCTTCTCGCTAAATATGCCACTGTGAGTTTTAAATTTTAAAGCGAAGTAGAAAATCGGCAAGGTTTGTATGATTTGTGTTTTTCAAAAAAAAATTTGGCAAATCTTTAAGGATTTTATTTAGAATATTGATTGAGCAATCTGAGGAGAATCGAAGTCTGAGAGCGCAAATAAAATTCGCCACTGAACAGCTGAGGAAGTTATCGAAGACTCAAATTCTGGACATGGCATTTTTTATTTGGATGGACGGCGACTACGGTACGATTAACGGTCTTCGATTGGGTCGACTTCGCCATGAGTTGGTGGAGTGGAATGAGATAAATGCCGCATTTGGACAAATCGCTTTCCTTCTTCAGGTTAAATTTTTCAATCTGAAAAATTTTCAAAGTGAATTTATGTTTGTTATATTTTTGAAGTTTTTGTTTTTTACGTTCCTGGTGTATGCAAATTTGGAGTTTGTTGTCTTAGCACGAACACGTAACGCATTTTTTTAAAATGAAAGGAAAAGCTCCGTTGATCTTTTTTTTCTCAATGTGCACATAATAGCGTACATTACCATTGCAAATTTTCTATGAAAATTTTATATTGTCAAATGCGTCAATTTTTTTATTTTGCATTTTTGAAATTAATTTAAAAAAGAGAAATTAAACATTATGTCATTCAAATCGACTGCTCGAGTAACATTTTTGTTGTTACCTGAGCGACGTAGAGAATCAAAATTTTGATAATACGACGTGTTTTAACAAATAATATGGTAAATTAGAGGAAAAAAGAAACATGACAAATCTCCCGTTATCTAGCCAATTTGTATTATATGTCTACATTTTAGGTTTTGGGCGAGAGGATAAAATACACCTTTGAGGGATACGAAATTTGCCCTTGCGGTAGTCATTCGTTTCTTCGGACTTCCCGCGGTGCAGAATTAACTTTGTATGGCAGCGGAGGTTGGCGGCCGTTTGGGCAATCAAGCTTGGATCAGGCGATTACTGCCTATATGGAGTGCTTTTGTCAGCTTGAGAATAAGCTAAAATTCTATTTTCCACAGGTATTCCACATTTTCAACCAGCTAAAACGCATGTTTTTCATCTCTACTCTTCTGCAAAATTATATTTTTTTGCAGGGTACACAAATTTTACCGTATCGAATGACAAAGGACATGATCATCGATAACGACTCCCCCTACCTCGTCAAAATGCAACTCAACTCGGAAGAGCGTTGGACGAAGGCAATGAAATGCCTTCTATCGAACTTGAAACGCGCCATCGCTATTGTGGCTAACATTCGTTCCGCAATGTCTTCTTCTACAATTTCCGTGAATTCAAACACGCAAAAAATTCCTAGCGGTCTTTGAGAGATCACTTGAAATAATTTATTTTTCTTAGAGTATATTTTACGGGTATGCTAAAAGCAGAAGATTTTCTAGTTTTTGTGTTAGAGCGATTTTTTAATGTCTGCTGTAAAGCTCAAGTATTAGTCATTTTGGGTCGCACAATCTCAAGACATTTATAAATTTGTTGTGAAATGGAGTTTTGGTTGTAAATTCTCTAAATTTTATGAATTTGTAAATTTGTAAAATTATTTGTACGAATTTTGTATTTTTACGAATTGAGTATTTCAAAAAATTTATATTATACATATGTTGTAAATAAATACGTTGACAGTTTGTGATGTAGATTATAAATCAAGGTTTTTAGATCCAATGATTTTTTTAACCAAAATTGACTATTCGAATGTCTTTATTTTTATTAGCCATGTTTATTTTTATGAACTTTATTTATTTAGATGGGGATTGATATGGATAGCGACAGCGGTATTGGTAGTGACGGTATGAGCACGGCTCTTGGCGACACTGAGGAGATAATGCATTCGCCGTTGGAGGCAAAGGATACGTCGACTTCTTTGTGTATGGTGGAGAAACGCAGAAAAAGGCGCAAGACAAAGAATAAACACAGTTCAAGATTGAGGATACCTGTTTTTGCGTCCAATGGAGAGTTATCTGGCGGAGCATCGGACGAGGATAATAGTGCTCATTCCCTCGTGATCATCAAAGTGAAAAATGCTGTGAAATGTCTCTTGGATTTAATGTCCGATTTTCGTCAACGCTGTTCACTTTGTGACAAAACAACAGATGCTGAAGATAATTCGCCGGACAGACAACAGGACGAAAATATTGAAAAGCGCACAGGCACCGAGGACGTAGCGTCATCACCACTTTTTAACGACAACAACGATAGCAGCGAGGAGGAGGAGCATTTATTACTTACAAAGAAAGGAAATGCTCGTCAGCACAAAGGTGGGAAAAGAAAAGCGAAGGAAAGAGAGAAGGACGGAACGAGTATTCGTTTTTTCGCTCGTTCTCTAATCGGCATACTTATTGTAGTCTTAGCGGTAGAGTGTACAAACATCGTTTATTATTATTCAACCAATTTCTTTCGTCAGTCAGTTTTTGGCTTGAGATCATTGTCGAAAATTGCGAGTGTCGCCGATATTCAAATACGACATTTCCCTACCTCCGAAACCAATATGAATTCGGATCGGGATGCTGCCAAAAATGTACCCGAAAGCAAGGAGCGCGAACTATTCAATCCGATGGTCGGTCGATTTTGGGCAGATCCGAACGACAGCGTTCAGTCGTTTTTCTCTACAAAACTTAGGTATTTTTTCTCTCTCAATTAAATGTATCAATAAATAAAAGCGATTTATTATAAACATATCGCGAATTAAGATGGAGGTACTGCTCTAAGCTATTTTATGCTATTCGTTCAGCTATTTTATGCTATTCGATTTTTGCGGAAAAATGCACGTGCACTAACAATTTTTTTCGTGTTTTCCGTCTCTAGTTTTACCAATTAAAAAAAAAGAAAAATGCGCTACAAATAAACAATTTTCTATTTTGTTTTGTGCTGGAAATATAGTTTGTAGTTTATTTTAATTAAACATTTTTTTCTATTTTGAAAATAAAATAATGTTTTTTAAAGATTTCAAAATGTTTTTTTAAAGATTTCATAACAGTATTAATTTAAATTAAATAAAATTTATGAAAAATATGAGCTTCAAATTTAAATTAGATGGCGCGGAGATTTCGAATTGGCCGAATTTGCGCGAAAGACGCCAGAAAAACAGCAATTGTCCGCGAACTTTTACGGACAAAATGGCGGCGAGGTTCGGCACGTGAATATGCTTCTCACCGAACCGCCGCTCTCTTCCATTGGCGCGAATTCGTCGGGCAACGTCACAGCAGCGACGAACCATTTCCAAGGTATTCGAGCCGGAAGTCCGGTTCCGTCGGGCTCCTCGCGCGTAATGGATCCATCGCTTATGGTTGGTTTTCGTATATTTTATGATCATGCTTGCATGAAGCGAAACATTTATTGCCATAAATAGCAGGGATGATAACATTTACGGCTTTTTTGGCCCAAAATTACGATTTACGAAAAATCGGCAGATTTTTGTAAATTTTCGAAAATAAATTTTTCTTCATAACATTTTGCAAGTCAGTTGAATATTTTTTTAGCAACCCTGATATGAATTTCTGTTTATTTGAAAACCTAAATGGTTTTTGTTGGCGATTCTCGACGATTATTTTGATCGCTCAAATCCAAAGCATTTTAATTTATTTTGAAATTACTGTGTCTCATGGTTTTATGAAAGCCAATGTTGGATTTGAAGTTCTTGAAAATTGATTTTTCTTCGAAATTCTTATTTAAAACGAAAAAAAGATTCTCTATAATAATAGGAGAGCATAAAAATTCCTAATACCTTGTACCAATTGATATATAAATCTTTACGCAATACTTTTAGGATTATGAAGTGATTGACGTTTACTGGCGTCGTGATATTGAGCAGGAAAAAGGCGGTATTTATTCCTCATCCGTTCAGCCACGTCATCATTCGCCGGCTTCGAATGTGCATAATTTGATCGATACGGACGCGGAACAATTTGAACGCGACCTTCAGTTGCTTACCGAAAAGAGTCTTTTTGTTGTAAGTTTTTTTGGCAATTATTTTAATATTTTTTTATTGATTTTGAAAACTGAAAGTTTTTAAGCGAATGCGAATGGATACTTAAACGAGGTTTATTTTCAAAAATATTGAAGTTGTGCTTAATACACGAGAGAAAATGTTTACAGACGCATTTTGCACACAAAGTATTGTGGTAAATTTTGGTGACAACCATAATCAAACCAGGTGCCGCGTTGGTCCTAAAAAATTTATCCGATTACACCGTGATCTGAAAATTTTCAACATTATAAATTAATATTTACTTGATTATAAGCCATGTATGCGCAATGAACGTGGGGTTCGTTGGGTTGTGTGGAGTCCCAGTTCAGATATTCGGTCGGTGTCCCGTCGCTCCACTCGTAGGCTCCATTGGGATCACTTAGTTTGTTTAGTCCAATCCAAATATTGTTTTCTTGAAACGAAATTAACTTTGTTATTTTTCAAAATTGTAAATTAGCTCACTTTTGCGAATTGTATGGACAAAATCGTTTTCGGCAGCATCTTTAACACTGACTATGTGACCACCAAGTTGGCGGCAAAAATTTTCTGCTGGTATCCACATCAGCTCTATTTCGAATAGCCGGTACCAAAAATCGTTGTACAATTTCCAATCCTGAAGAATTGACATTTTGATTAGCACAAGTTAACCCGATTTTATAAATTTTGATGTTATTGGGTGCCGAAATCTTTAAGCGTTTTATTAAAATTTAATTAAACCTGTTGCATAAGATTCATTACTGCCAAAAGCCGAAGATTTTTTGCTTGTATGTCGGGTCGTTCATTTTCTTCTTTTTCTTCGATTTCCTTGAGCGGCGGTACAGTAACCGTATCTTGGAATCCACATATTACTACGGCCAAATGAGTCGTCTGGAAAAGAATAGAAAAAAATATGATTTTTAGCATAGTTTTGATTTTGAATGAAGTGTATTGTTTTCGATTTTTATATGTTTTCTAAACGGTATCGTATTACAAAGTTGTTGTGTGTATGATAATAGCAGTATATAAACAAATATGTATATTTAAATTTTCGTAAAAAAATTTACTAACGAAATTTGAGCACATTGAATATTTTTATAGCCGCTGAATGACGAGGAGCAATATCGCTATGAGAATTTGTCAAAAGCCTATTACACCGACTTTTATCGTACCGTTGGTAGGGCCTCTGCCGAAAAGCAAAATGGCGAATTTGACTTTGCAGAAACGCCCCAATCTGATCCGTTTGTGCCTTCGGTTGAACAACTTTTACCATCGTCGTCTACAGCCTCCACGTCGAAATTCGATTTTTTCGATCAAAATGTACACACAGCGACAACTTCGAATGGCTTCAGCTACGATCCATTTAGTCAAGATCTGTTGATGAATAAGGCAGTTCCTTATGTGGTAAGTGATGTTTGTTTGCACCAGACGAAATGTATTTTTATTTAAACATTTTAAAAATTATTTAGGAAGAAAAACCAGAAGATTTTTTCCAAAATTTGGCCAAAGAATCTGATGTTTTACCTCCACTTCCTTCTTTGCAAAGTTTTGGCGGCGGATCGGTGGGTTGCGGCTTTGGAGAATCCATTTTGCTCAATAATGTTTCTTTATCGAGCGCTACGTGCGAAAGCCTTACTGGAAACGGTTCGTTATACTAGCATATGCAGAAAAAAAAGTTGGGAGCTGGAGTCTACCTTTTGTTCAGATAGTTGTCCGTTGTGGTGTGAAGAGGGGGGGGGGAGCGAGGCGAGTTCAGATAGTTTTAATAGATTTTTGTCTAGGCGCATTTGGGATAAAAACATTACTTCAATTTAGTGACAGAATTTTTCAATTTTGATTCGACTAATCCGGCAGAAGACGATCATACGCAATCTAACATTGAGAATTTAACTTCTACTTTGGACTCGAACATTTTGCCGGAAGCAGATAATTTTTACAATCAATGTAAGCTTGTTTACATTCTTTTTACAATAACAAAAATTAAATTTTAATTTTTCAAAAAATCGAATTTAGTATTTGGCAATGATAACACAATGTACGGAATTGTTTTGGACGAGGGCTTTGGCGAACCATCGATAAATGCCGACGAACACGATCAATTGGATGCTATCAGCCCCTCGGAGGAAAACCTCGAGGAGGAGGGCTCTGTTTCCTCGCTTCCATCTGCGTTCGACGTAGGCATGGAACGTACGCGTTACGAATCTACTACGAGTGATCGAAATACACCATCCAGTAGCGGGTACGCAAATTTAATTTCATGTGTAATTTTATTTATTCTTTTCGTGGTATTTACATTTCCTATTTAATTTTTCTAATCTCTTTTTTGCTAACCTCAAACACATTAGTCACACGTTTAATTTATTTTAAATTAAAAAATATATTTTAGAATTCAATCGGCTACTTTCTCTTCGACGCCAAGTCGTCCTTCGTCAAATGGAGGTCTTTCTGCGAATTCGGAATTCACAGAATCCCGATTTTATGACAAATTGGCGCCTTCTTTACAAGCAAACGATTGGGCGGATGTTGAGGATAGTAACGATGGATATAATAGTTATATCGATGAGCACAATTATTATGCACCACCACCACAGAAGGCCGAATCCACTACTTTACGATGCAAACGAGGTACTAAAATAATATTGGCTTGGCAAATAAGTTTTAAAATTTTTGAGGAAATGTTATTTGAAAGGCTTTAAAAAACCAAAACTTTTTGAACATACATAAATATAAATTATATTTAATTGTGTTTTTATTGAGTCATGATTTAGATTCGGAGACATCAGCGGAATTTGCTATTGGAACGGAATTCGGAACAAGCCGGCGCGGCCGTCGCTCGAAAGATGAGGAATTGGCGGCACAACACAATCTTCCGGCGAGCGCCGAAGAAATCACTCGAATGACGCATTTACAAATTCAGCGCATTTTGCGAGACCCGAGCTTTTCGGCTGCCCAAAAGGCGCTCGTAAAGAAAATTCGGCGCAGAGGTAAGACCAATTTTTTAAAATTATTTTTAAAATATTTGCTTGATCAAAAAAATAAATAAATTTGAATTTTGCGCTATTTATGTTATTTATAAAAAATAATATTGCTGAAAAATAATATGATCACAAATGTTTTAAATTGATTGATAAAACAAATTCTTAAGGACGCAATAAGGTGGCTGCCCGAAAGTGCCGCGAGCGTCGAGTCCAACCCTCATTGAACGAACGCAAGGAAATTCTTCGGGCGGAACTCGCGAACGAAGGAAGGTCTTCCCAACGTTCCGCAGTTAGAATGTTACCAGTCTATGAAACCATCAACTACGATGATGAGTTTGAAGACGATTATGACGGTAATTATGCGGAACATCCGGTTGAGCATGACGAGGAAGAGGTGAATATTTCAAACTTGTAGCTTATAAGTGTGTCTATAATGCACACAGGAGCGATATTAGCAAATATGTTTAGTTTCAGGAGAAAAACTATTAGCAAATATGTTTAGTTTCAGGAGAGAAACTACTTTGCACAATATCGCCAGCAACGTGCTTTCGATGATGGTGCTGCACAGCGTAAACACTTTCCACGTTTTAACGGTGGTGAGAGAAGGTTCTGAGTAAGGTTAGTATTATTAGGAAATATGAAATGAATGCGGGCCATATAATTGGATTTGTTATGAATTTTTTTGTTTTTTTAATTGTTATTGCGATTTTCAACAAGCAGATAAAAGTGCACAGGTTTCAAACTCCAACAATATCAAAAAATAGTGGAAAATTAAGGACACGGTTTTTGATGAGGAATTTTTTGTCAGTTTGACAGCTATGAAATTTGAAATTCTTTTAAGAAATAATTTGAACTTTTTTTTGGTTTATTGTGCACTTTTTAGGAATAATTTTGAAATTGGCTATATGCATGTGAATTATATCATTTTATTTAATAATCAACGTTATTAATTTAGTTGTATTTATTTGTATGGGTCTCATTAGTTTTTTAATATTAAATTTTTTTTTCGATCTCCTAAGCTATAAACTTTTTTAAATCTTTTTAAGATATTCAAGCTGCTAAAACTCCTACCCAAACTGGGCGTCAAATAATTAAGAAACTGTAGAGTATCATGCGAATGTGTTATAACAATTTCAATATCAACAAACTCAACACAATCTCTACTGATTCATCTTTCCCATTCGTTCTTACTCTCCATATTTCTTAATGGTAAAGCATAGAAATATAATTTTTATTTGTAAAATTGAATGTCACAAACAAATTCAACAATTTTGCTGGTACTTGTCACCAAAATTGACGAAATTGTGCATTATGTATACTAGCTGTGATTATTTTGTTTCGCGCATCAGACATCAACTTATCCTCAATATTTTCATGTATTTTTTCTCGAATAAATTTTACAATTTTAATTTGGAATCCTTAAAAAAATCAACAACGTCTCCGAATGTTAGGCGTAAAACGAGTTTCAGAGGTGGGGGAAGGGGGTGATTTCTATGATTTGGAAGGCGTTACCTAAGCTGTATACATATATGCCGCCGAGGCTGAGACTGGACTGCAAATGTGAAGTAGCATGGGGCAGAGATGAATTGTCTTGCTCCATTTATAGGCCTTTTTCAATCATCATTGTTTCACGAATTGAAAATGGGCAGGGAAAACAACGATTTACTGTTTAGTTGCAGACATTTTATCGACTTTATATTTACATATATTCTAGGTTTCATAAATCGTTGTCCATCTTTTATTGGTTTAAGCACTGTAGTTCATCATACGGTGGTGGAGCAGGCCCCGATGTACCAGTTGAGAGTGTGAAGGAAGAGGAAGGCGTCATTGCTTGGCCGTATGATGGCAAAGCAATAGAAGTGAGGCTGTAATTTTTTACAGAAATAAAAACATCATACGAGGTAGAATATATAAAAAAATCAAAAATATTACTTTGTGGAGTTAGTTGAAACTGTGCTCAATGAATTATGCGAGATAGATAAAAAGTGTTGCCCTGTGTGATCATTTGACACACCTCGGCATGATGCGACAGCACGCAGCAGAACTAGGATCGGTGTCCTCCTTTGAATTTTTTGCCTGCCTTCGGGTGCAATAATTGGTGGGTTAGTATTTGCACCAGATCTGGCACGATTTGGTTGACTAATAATACATCCGAGATCTCTATGGCATTTGCTACGATGACATCGTCGGTTTGCTGATCTCGAATTATAGCCGCTATTACAGTTTATACTAGGCATCCACAACATTAGATCATAATCAAGAATGCTGCGCCCTCCGCGCCTTACGGTAAGTGGAAAGGGCGAAAATCTGAAACTTCTTTACTGCAACTATTATTGACACTACTGTTTTATGCTTAGCGTGAATCAACATATTTTACATACGATAGAACGTGACATACTTTGGTTTCGTTAGTCTCATTATAAACATTGTACAAAGGACGGCGACAGAAATTAATAGAAATATTCCGAACAAGAATGTAACGTGATCTTCCGGCACGTCTGATGGTACTTTCAAATATTCAGGTGTCGAAAGTCCTTTGTTTGTCTAAATGATTGAATTTTTGATATCAATTCCAATACTCCTTCGCGTTCTTATAATTTTTGTAGTTTACAAAGGTAGGCTTACTTGTTTTGGTGATAACGGGAATAAAGTTGAAGACGACGGTACAAAGTGATTTTTTGACTGAATCGTCTTCGCGCTATTTGAAGTTTGAGGTTTATATGAGGGAAGGTGTAGAGGACTTGTTTCATTAAAAAGATTTGCAGTTATATTATGGACAGTTACAGTCGATGATAAGAATAACGGCAGTAGGTTTTCCTTTGGTGAAAGGGTGTTAAATGTTTGAATCGGAGGTGATGATGTTTTGGCTGCGAGATTTTCTGCTTGAGAATCGCATAATGGAATTCTAAATTCGTAAACGGACAATCGGGAAATGCATCAGCGACAATTTTATAAAAAAAAATGAAAAATATCATGAAAATACTAACATAAAGAAGATTAAATATTTTTAGTTTGAAATTTTATTCATTGTATTATCCCATTTAGAAAATGAGAAAAAGTGAGTGGAGAGAGAATACAGAAAAAAGACTGAATATGCAATAAATAAGAAAAGTGAAGGGGACATAGATAGATACATACATACATGAGAGAAACTAAGTGTTTCCAACTACTATATTGATAGAACATTGAAAATATGAATACCTTCCAGTATCATTTACTAGCTGAACGAATTGACAACAAGAAGTACGGCTAATATTGTGCTGACGCTCACAGAAATGCATGATTATATTTACCTGAAATGGTTTTATATGATTGACAAGTAGAACAGCACCATTATTTTTACTATGCTTGAATACATATATACATGTACATGTATAC
>SAUE01000153.1:38540-58198 GCA_009724625.1 Deladenus siricidicola | reverse complement strand
ACTCAGTTTTTGATGCTCTTTCGATTAGTATATAAAAAGTTGCTAAAAGTCGCGGGCCCTAATCTGCAGTTGAGCCGAATTATTTTTATAACTGGATAAATTGTACTTTACCACCCCCTCCCAAATTTCGAAACTTTTTTCAAAATTTATTTTTTTCTTCAAAAATTATACCTTGGTTCGGGAAAATTGGCGAATGTGGGACCACGACCGTTTTACACATTTCATACGTCATTCGAATGCTGATGATCCACAGATTCCAGATATCCAATCAATTTTTTCGGAAACGCAAAACATGTTCATTTTCGACTCCACAAAGCTTAGAAAACCACAGGGGGGACCAAGGTAGTGCGATTTCAAGAAAACCAAAAAATTTATTTTTTCTTCAAACTATTTTAAATTCGTAAAAATCGATTGAAATAGTAAGTAAAGGCATTTTGTGGCATTAAAAATGAATGATCATGGATGTTTCTGCAATTTGAAGAAAAAGTTAATTTTTTGGTATTTTCTTATAATCACAATACCTTGGTTTCCCCTGTGATTTTCTAACCTTTGAAAGGTGGAAAATGAATATGTTTTGCGTTTCCGAAAAAAATTGATTGGATATTTGGAATCCGTGCATCATCTGCATTCGAATGACATATGATATGTGCGAAACGGTCGTGGTCCCACATTCGCCAATTTAGCCCTTGGTTTTCCCGTTTTTTTGTGGTTTAAGTTGGTATAGTTTTGTATTAAGATTTGCCACTCGCCTAAGGTTCAGTATCGGTATACTACGAGTCTCAGGCTCTGGCTTTTGGCAAAACCAAATATCATATTCGTAATCATGACGAAAAACCGGTTTGGAAAAAGTAAAAACAGACTTTATTTTTGCATTTCACTACGATTTATAATCTTTCATCAAAAATCATAAAAATTTATGTAAAATTTTTGCATATAAATTGTGCATGATGAGTTGTACAGCCGTCTCAAAATTTGATATATCTGGTGCAATTTTTAATTTAAAAAAGTATGGTTATAAATTTCTTTTCTGAACCCTGCGCCTTTGCTGTCGGTAAAACTTGCATTTTTACAACTTTATGATTATCTTTAGTTAGTGTTCAGAGATGGCATACGACAATGCTAACTTGGAGCACTGTCTTCATCAAAAGTTGACTTTGATGGCTAATGCAGTAGCTCGAATATCTTCTGTTAAATCGCAGCTGAGGAACAGTGCCGAAAGGGTGCTCTTTTACATAAATGATGTATTATCTACTTCTTATATGAGTTCTAATTTAGACGAGAAAAGATATTTCGAACTCCATTGATCATCAACTTTCTTGTATTCGCGCTAGGGAACAAGAACTACTGTTTAGTTTGGAGAGAATAGTTGCAGAGAAGGAGCAGAAGTTATGCGAACAACAAGAGCAATTGAATCAAGCAATAGGTAAAGCTAACATTTAAAAAAGTTTTAAACAATATTGTATGTTTATTCGCTACAGGTTTATGTGAAATTTTTTATGGGATTATTGCAGGTTTTGCAGGTATAGAAAAAAATTTGAAAATTGTTTTGGAACTTTTATGGCCAAGAGAAAAAGCTCGTCGAAAGCGTTTCAAAAAATATACTTACACAGTTTTGCGTTCCGTTCAAAACTGCGAGTTTATTTCTATTTATTCATTATTATTTGTTTCAGGTGCATGTCAACAAAGTTTGGAATGTGTTCTACAAAATGGCTTAAATGGAGGCACAAATTCCAATAGTAATGTTTCAGAGCCGGCAAACATGATGAAAATGCTATTCAAGTAATTTTATTTTGAAAAATTAATCATTTATTTTATTTATTTTTTAGAATGAATACTTTGGAGTTGAAACCAAAAGATACGTCTGACATTTTGTATGAATTCGATCCAAGTGATTTAAGACGCGATATTGCCGTATTCGGAAAAGTGCTAGCTGTTGATCATCATCAAGTTAAGGTACACTTTTTTTACTATTTTTTAGTTGATATGATTGATATATTTACAGGGTGCGGCAAAAAAACGATCATCAAAAGTTTTTGCTTTTCTAAGACGAATGTTTGAAACTTTTCCGATATATTTTTATTAATTTGGATAGCCCATGTTTTTCTCTACCAATACGTCTGATTTCATATTTTTTCATCTTCATTTAATATTTTATTTCCAAATGTAAAACGAACGTCCACAAAGCGCTCGAACGTCGCTTGAAAGGGTGCGTGGCGCGACCAATTTTTTTGACGCGTTTGACGCTCTATATCGTAGCACAAGTGTGCCACTTCGAAATCAACAAAATATGTGTTATAGCCACTACTTTGTTATTAATTGTTAGTTTTTTGAATTATGAAGAAACAAAGTTTCAATTGCAAAAACTCATGATGCTCTTTTTTCTGCCGCACCCTGTATTCTTTTTTAAATGTGTTATTTTTAATGTTTAAAATATATATATATATATATATATATATATATGTATGTATATAATTCTGAAAGCAGTAATTCCGTAGCTTTAAGGCAGCGGCGGAAAGTTTACCCATGGACGTGGAACACTACGAGGACGATGCTTTTCTCTCTCATAAATCGGTGCTTCGTCTTTCGCGGAGGACTCCTCCCAGTTCGCTGAAGGAAAATCGCTGCGAGTCGCAACCTCCACTGTCCGAGTCCATAAATTATTGGCTTACTCAAGTAAAATCTTTTAATTCGGATTGCGCCGACGAATTCGACATAGAATTTATTCGCGTATGTTCATTTTTTAATCTGGTATAGCTTTCATTTGTTCGTGTTTTTCATTTTATTTCGTATGTTAGGATCGAATTGCCTCAATGTCTGGTTCATCATTCGACATGCTCAGTAACAAAGATACCGACTCCTCCTCCACTGGGATTTTTAATTCACACTTTACACGAGTACTTGTCAACTTCAATCGTGAAATGTCGATGGTTTATAAATGGTTTTTAGATTAACGAACAACCCACAAACCACTGGCTGAGAAACGAGGCATCGAAAAATTTGCACCAAGAAGGAGACATCTCTAATTTGTCAGAGCTGGTACATTTTATATTTACTTATTGATTGAATATTATTTTAGTCAATGTATTATTTTACTTTATATTATTTGTATACTACACGTAGTATATCTTATATTATTTTAGACAACGGAACGTGCTGCTAAAAAGGCGAATAAGCGAAAGGCTGACGTAGATGTTAACGTGAAGTTTGTATTTTTTTACTTAAAAAATCTTTATTTTTGAAAAAATAAATAAAATATAATAATTTAGAGATGAAAATTTGGATGCAAAGAAGAAAGTCGAAAAGGGTTTCGCGTTCGAGGACGTCATACGGTCGATTCAATTTTCGAAAGACGACGATTGGCTTTTGAGAAATGGACTAGAGGCGGAGCGTTCTAAATCGGCTGTCAATTTTTCGGCCGGCAACATTTTCGATTGGCAGAGAAAATTTTCCGCCGAAAACGAGCTGGATGTAAAGTTCGCTAAAAATTTGGTAGTTTTTTCGTTATTTTTTTACTGGAAGAACAAAATAAAAATTTGTTTTTTTGTTAATGTAAATTTATAAATTTGTTAATGTTTAGCATGATCGAATTAACTCAACAAAGCAAGATATTTTACCACCGTCTCGCGATTTCGGACACTGGCTGAAAAATTTTCCGACGGTGGAAAGTTTGGAAAGAAGACCCGCAAACGACACTCTTGACGAATTTTCCACGTGGGAGTCAGTTCTCGCCTGGAAGGTATGCATTTGCCTGAGCAAACATTTTTTTCTGATTTTTGATGGCTAAATTTTAGAAGATTTTGGAGAAAATTCATTCATCAGAAGAGAACGACTGGTTAGCTCAAACATCACAAAATATTGCAGACAATAACAGCATTTAATAGACATTTTTAAGCCGAAAACCGCATATCATATACAGATTTTACGGTTTTTTATTTGACATTTTATGAGCCATATTCTTCTACAAAAATTTGTATGCAGATTTTTTTCTTTTTCTAGTATGAATTCTAAAAAATTTTGTAGGCGATTTTTGCACAAAACATTTGCTAGATTCATTTGGTTGCCTATTATTTTTCTGATAAATACTCTTTTATTTTAGTCATTCTTACGTATCTATAAGCCGGTCTCACCATTATTTTATTTTATTTTTTACAGACAAATTCGCAAAAAAAATTTCATCTGGTCAAGATATAGTTGTGTTTGTTGTGTTTTTAATTAATTTTTACATATTGAAAAACGGTTTTGCAATTGAATTAAAAATTTCATATATTTTGATATGTCGAGTATATTTTATAATTTTTGCGTTTGTTTAAATCTAAAAGCCTAAATTTTTTAAATAAAATGAATTTTCTGGTTGTTTTTCACATGAATGTTAGTCAAAAGGGATTGCTTCGAGGTTTACTTGCTTCTGTCACATTCTGATTTTCGGTTTACTTTTGCCGAATTTTGCCAGAATGGGCGAATTAGACGATGGTGTTCTTGGTCCTCGTGAATCGGGGCAGTTTATTGCTAAGAATTCTGCGGAAATTGCGATGGACGAAGGTGGTGTGAAACGAGTTGCACAAATGGTTCGTTTTCAAATTTCAATAAAATTTCAAAATTAATGTATAGATTAATTTAACGGCTTTTGGCATTAAATTTGAGTTTTAACTGTTATTTGTAGATCCACGAAAGTGTAAGAGAAGGAGAATTTCACCAATCAGATTTCAATGCACACGACGTTCACATTAAGACCGATTCTGTGAGCGAAGCGATTGACTGGTATTTTTAAATGGTTTTTTGAATTTTAGTTTGATTATTTTTTAAATTTTGTAGGATTTTTTTTATTGACACCATTAACTTTTCGTTTTGGTCCAACGACTTCGTCGTGACTCACAAAGGCCAGACGTACACCGGCTATTTTGCGGCGTGTGCGTGTGTGAATAGAGCCTTAGCTGAAGGCATTCCCATTACGAGCGCGTCATTTATGTCGGACGTTTCTGAAGGGCAATTGTCGAGTATTTTTCGCACTGATTCGGGTAATTTTTATATTTTTTTAATATTTACAAAAATAAATTAATTATCTAATTCTTTTTAATATTTTGAATTTTTTAGGTACCACTATTCCATTGCTAAAGGAACGAGTTTCCGTCATTCGAGAAGCCGGTCAAGTGCTATTAGAGGTTATATTTGATGTTGCACACTTGGCTTATTTATTTATTTAGTTTTTTTTAGAAATATAGCGGAACATTTTTCAATTGTGTGAAGGAATGCGGCAAAAGTGCTGAGAATCTGCTTCGCATTATTGTTCAAAATTTTGACAGTTACCGTGACTATGCAAAATTTCAAGGCCAAAAAGGTTATCAATTTTATTTTCGCTATGAATTTATTGTTAAATTTGATTTTTTTAGTTTCATTCTTGAAGCGAGCTCAAATTCTTGTCTCCGATGTTCACAGTTGTTTACACGAGAGAAGTGAAATGGCGAATTTTTTTGACATCGAGTTTGTTTTGGCATTTTTATTTTAACATTCATGTTTTAAAATGTAATTTTTTTCAAATTTTATTAAAAAAACATTTGAATCAAAAATTTCATTTTGTAGCGAAAATTTAGCATATTTATTTGGTTGTCTTCTTTGTTAGCCGGTACTATCAAGTGTCGGATTTTTTAAACTTTATTTAGAAAATTGACAATGTTTGCGGACTATCGAGTGCCTCAGGTGCTTGCCTTTCTTGGCGTTTTGCGATATTCGCCAGCGTTGTGGAAGGCTCTGAATGAAACGGAGTTGTTTGAGAACGGCTCGGAACGCGAAGTCATACTTCGCGGATTTTCCATATACGCTTGCGATGTATGTTTAGAATTCGGAAAAGGAAAGTTTGAAATAGAACTTTTGAGCATTTTTATCTGTAATGGTAAAAAATTGAAATGAATGGAAGTCGGAATATTTTCTTCAAGTAGTTTGGCAAATTTCATTTAAAATTGTTTGGCATAATTACAGAAAATAACGGAGGAGGTGGAATTCTTGCGCAGTGAATATTTGCGACAAAACGGCGGAACGCTTCGTAAACTTTTTGCGGTTGATGTGGATATGTTCTTGTGGATCCACCGAAGGAAAATTCAAAAAGAAATTGAGGCCGCGAAAATTCCTTTCCACAGACTTAGGTGTATTTACTATTAAGTTTTTGATGCTATTTTTTATGTTTAGTATCAAACTTTGTTTTCTTTTTTAATTGCTTGTGACTTTTTTTCAGTTTTAAAATTGTTGTGCTAAATTTTTGATGCAGGTTGATTTAAAAAAAATTTCTATGGTTTTGAATAAAAGTAAAAATAAATGGATAAAGTTTTTTATGTGATAAAGTCGAATAATATAACGAAATTTATTTTTTTTGCTATTGAGCATTTGAATTCCGAATTTTTTGCTAAAGTGTTAGAAAGATGTTTAAGAAGTTCGATGCTAAAGACGATATCGCAGGAACTCAGCAACTAAAAAGCTCCGTTCAGGTAATTTTTGAAGCTAAATTACAATATTTTGAGGAAGTCGAATTATTTTCAGAAAGGAATTCGAACAAAATTAGTCGAGAGCTATCCGAAGCTCGAAGGCATTATCGATGATATTTTACCAAAAAAGGAGAACTTTAAGCTGATAAAATGCCGCGAGCATGTGGAAATGGTGGCGGATGCGGAGGGATCGGTTCAATTCATTAAGCATCGTGATTTTCCCTACATTCCTACCTTGAAACTTCTTCATAAATATCCGTTCATTATGCCGCACCAACAGGTCATTTTGAATTCGGTGGCTTTAAGGCTTTGTTTTTTTTGGGATTTGTAATTAAAAAAAAGAAATACATTTAAAAACAAAAGGGCTTTTGATAGTATTTTTAATGGATTTTAACGGTTATAAATGGATTTTAACAGTTATTTTAATGGATTTCAACAGTTTTAACGGTTAGAAAATAAATTTTGATAATTTTTTGCATTACAGGTCGACAAAGGTGCGATAAAATTCGTGCTGAACGGATCGAATATCATGTGCCCCGGTTTGACGAGTCCCGGCGCGAAGATGACCGATAACTGCGAACAGGGCTCGCTTGTTGCTGTAATGGCCGAGGGCAAGGAACACGCTATGGCGATTGGGGTGATGAAGATGTCGTCGCAAAAGGTTTGAATTTTTCTGGGGGAAAATTAAAAATATCACAAGATTTTGATTACAAATGTGCATATTTTGTCTACGGCAAATGCGTGGTTTTGCTTGAGTGCAAAACATTACTTTAGATACGGGAGACCAATTCGGGAATTGCCATCGACAGCATACACTACCTCGGGGATGGACTTTGGAGGCTGCCCACGGTCTAGTTCGATTATTTATTTATTTATTTTTATGCATGTTGGGCGGATAATTTTTTTACGGCCTCTTATACTTCCCGGAAGTTTTGTGGAGGTCGAATAAATCTTATTTAAAGCCAATGTTACATTTTGTTAGTAAGGGCGGTTAGAAATTGTGGTTTTGCATAATTTTTTGAAAGGACTTTTTGGTTATTGTAATTAAGTTACAGCTGACAACAGTTTTTCGTTGTTGTTTGATAAATAAATACAAATTAAAAAACTATATTTGGAACATTTTTTGGAAAATTTAAATAAATTTGATAATAAATTCACCTTCTGAGATATTATGACGCAGAAAAAAATCGTTGAATAATTATTGAAAAAATAGACAATTTTTCGAAATTTGTAGCATTATTCAAGAATTAGTCACAAAAGCTCAAAAAATCTACAAAACAATTATAATTTAAGAAAGAAAAACCAAACAATTGGAAGAAATATGGGAACATGCATTTTGAGCGATTACTTTGCCGTCGAGATATAAATTTGATTGACGTTATTTTTTGCGATAGCATTTGGCTTTAGCCGTTTTTGGAAGAAAACAAAAAGCTAAATAATATAATAAAAATCCGAAAATTTTGTTTTTGTTCTTTATTTGTGGTGACACTGAGAATATTTAAACTTTCAGTAAATATTATTTTCGCTCTAACCGATGCATTTACCAAAATTAAAGAAAATATAAAACTTTTTTTGTGTATTATAATTAAGTTTGTTGAGAAGGAAATTATTCTTACCTTATTCGACGATAAACTTGCAGAAAAACAGCTGAAATTTTCGTCCAATTCTCTCGCTTTTCACCTATGAGTGGAAATAGTGGGCGGGCAAAGCAAAAATATGAGTGAAGGCCGAGCGAAAAAGCGGTGGATATTCACGGCAAGCGAAAAGAGGAAGGAAACATGAAAGACATTCAGGGCAAAATAATTTCTTTCATGTCAGCAGCGCGTTTTGTGCGTGGTTCATTTTTGTAGCAAGCGTTTTGGACGGAAAGTGGGGTGGGGATGTGTATTGTGAATTTTGTAAAATATATACGGTAGAGTTAAAGATGATATAAGGGTAAAAAAATTAGCTCCGGAAATTCAATTTTTGTCATATGTATTGATGACGTTGAAGTGAAAGAAAAAAGCTCGACCAAATAATTTTCGATTAATTGTGTTATTCCAGTTGGTTTGCCAATCGGCCGACTTAAAAATGTGAAATTGCCGGGGGAGGTTCGATGAAAAGGATACTTTTGTTAGAAAAACTTACATTTCGATTTGCGCAAAATATGTAAAATTTATTTTGCTGAAAGACCCTTTTTTAGTATCACAACTTTCTCTGAAAATTGCGCACGAAAATGTGCAAAAACTCAATAACAATGTAGTGCCATTTTAATTTTTATTGCGTTTTGCTTTTTTATTATATTTTTTATAGAATTATTAGCCTTAATAGAGTAAATTATTTAATGGGAATTTTTGCTCGAGATTAATGGCACAAACTTTGTTATTATTTTTTAAGAATTTTTGGAAAAACAATGGAATAAAGAATTAGAATTATTTTAAGTTATTATTTTGCCTTTTGGTTGGGATATTTATATAATTTTATTGCTTTACACCTACTACCTCATGAGTTAACAATACATTTTAGAATTGTATTTGAAAACGCAGTAAATATATATTTATTGTATACATATTTAGAATAGTTATATAGAATCATAAGTGTGATATGGATGATAGAGTGAGTGAAGGCACTTCTCATGATGATTTAATTGCTGCTGACCGCGGAGAATTGCGCCAAAGACTCCCCCAACGAATTTCAAGGCAGAATATTTTCTATCGATGCCAGCGGCGAAGTAATAGAACATATAACGCGTCAGAACACGACTTTCGTAAAAATTGTTTATTATCCGATTATCTAAGGCCTCAGGACGAACTACCTCAAAAGTTTTATTTATTTAACAGAGTTTTTTGGAATGTAAATATTAATTTTGCTACTATCAGTCTTCTATTCTTGATTATTACGGGTATTTCGACGAATGTTGGCGCGTCGAAACTGCTGGCCAAATTCGAAATCGATTCCGTGTCCGCGCACTCAATCGTAGTGAAGATGATTTCAACGGATTACGGTAATGCCTTGGATAGTGAAAGGAACAGCGTCGACAGTAGGCGCTCCGCAACAAATCGGAAGCTTTTAACAACAACAACACAGGTCCCAAAACGCAAATTGGAAATGAAGATTACTATCTTCGACTTGGATCGTCTGCGGGAGTTTCGTCGAAGCGAATTAACCGCCACCGTAAAGCTCAACTCTCAGGTGCGTACAATATTATTTTTTATGTTATCGTTCTTAAATATGTGTGCAAATATACCCAAAAAAGGTGCATTTATGGGTAAATATTAGAACTTAAAATACCAATAATTTCTTTGCTGTTTTTGTGCAGTTCTCTGGTTTTTTGTGAGTGTCAAATTTGCAAATATTTGCAAAAAAAGTACATTTTTGGCGACGACAAAGACGGCAATATTTTCGACATTACGTCTTCATACCAATAATAATTAGTTAATGAGAACGAACGACAAAAATTTTCAAACAATCCCACTTCATTTTTACCTAATTTGCGTGGCGCTTAATGAATGAATTTTAATTTTCTTTAGAATATTTTGAAAAGATTTTCGCTTTTTCGTTGACGCAAAATTTTCACTATTTTAAAATTTCTACTCGAAAGATTCGCCGCATTTTTTTGAATAAAACTTGTAATTTTACATGTTTTGGGAGAGGAGGGGGGGGGGGGGAATGTAGTCGGCCATTTGTTTTGCGCCATTTTAAGAATATTTGCTAAATGGCCACAAATTTCCCTAAATTATTTTGAGAAATAATAAAACACCAAAAAATATCGCTCTTTTCGCTTGGAGAGATTTTTAAAGGAAAATTAGCGGATTTTAAAGTGAAATTTACTTTCAAAGTTTCATCAGCTAACTTTTATGCCAAAAATGTAGTGAAAATGGAAAAGTCGGTGGTGAAAAACCATAAAACCAAATTTACATACAATAATGAAAGTAATCACCGCTAAAAAGCTTTTGAAAATATTCTAAATTTGCAACGAAAATTTGCATTTTTTGGTGGTTTATTTTTGTGGGCTAAAAACATTTTATTAAAACATTGAAAAAATTTGGACAAAAAATTTGGGAAAAGTAATAAATGTTAAAAGCTCAAAATCGGAATCTTGTGAATTTCAAGAAGAATTAGTACCAATTATAACTAATAATATGGCGAAATAATTCGCAATAGCAATTTGTGCCAATTACTCGTTTCCAGAAAATGTTTATTATTCCGGAACGATTTTTGGCTCATTTTCGAGGTGTTATTTTTTTCATTAGCGTAAAACACTCGCGCATTAATGTGCTTCGCACATTAAATTTAATAAGAACAAGCATATTTCCTTCATTCTTCGAATTCCAAAATAAACAAAATTTGAAAAAAAATTTGCAAAATGTGTAATGCTCAATTTTTTATTCGAAAATATCATATTTTTTGTTAAGTAAATTCTATTATAAACGTCAATTCATTCATTTAGCATATTTTACTACGTAATGTACATATGTAACATATTGTAAGTGCGGTACGTAAAGGCATTTGTCCTCTTACAATTTCCCAATTGAATTTTCACACTCAAAAGTTAAAACCCAACATAAAATAATTGTCGGTCTACTCAAAAAAAATTCCGTTGTCCCATGGGGAGATTTATTGTTTGGATTTTTGTTTTAAATATTTGACATGCTGTATAGATTTTGCGAAATTTATTAAAATACTTGCCAAAAAACAAATTAAAAAACGTATACATTATTTTACAAATTATTTTCTTTTTACCGTAAAAATTGCTTTATGACTTTACGCTAGCCATTTTACGAACATTTTAATCAATTTTAAAAGAAAGCCCAGAATTTTCTTTAGTCGTACTAGCAACTTTAATATTATTAACCGAAAAATGGCAAAACACACTTTATCAACGACGTGTTGCCAACATTCATGATGTTGAACAAAAAAAACTTCGAAAAAAAATGCAAGCCAACCGAGATTTAATTAATTGTCCTTTTTATGCGAAAACGCAAAAATACACGTACAAATACATTATATAATTTGTATATGCGCCTTTTTTTGAAATTTTTCGAATTCATAAAATGTAAAAATATAAATAATTCAAGTAACCAGAAAATAAGAAATTGATGTTCGCTTTTTTAATGAAGACTTTGTCTTTGTATTACGAAAAGGAATCTACAAATTCCGAAAAAGAATCGTCATAGAATTCGCGGATAATTTCCTGAAATCCGCGAATTCTAAAGAAATTTTTTCAAGGGAGTTTAAAAGTTTTTTTGTTGACAACAAAGGAGTTTTCTAGCTGTTTTCGTTCGACGGTTTACTGTCGGACACGTGGTTTGCGATTCGAATAAATTATCGCATTCTCTACTACGATAACACGAACGAAAACAATGAAGACTACGGTGGAGGCTCTCTCTTGGACTTTCCCACAAAACAAGTTTGACTTTTCATTTTGAATAGAAAAATTTTTGGAAAATATTTCAAAAAAATGACTAAAAGTTGGCATAAAATTTCTTTCCTTTTGGACGTTATTCAAGGTTGTTTTTATTGTTTCACATTTTTGCACATCTTTTTACAAACATCTTCTAATATTTGGGTTCAAATTTCAATTAAAAACCTTTGTAATTAAAAATCATATGTTTTGTGTTGGTCAACATCATCACTTTTTTTTTGTTTCACCTCAAAAATCGGAAACAAACCGACCGAAAAATTAAAGCACCGCTGGAAATCTTTCTTTACAAATTCGTTTTGCAAAAAAATAATTGAAGTTTGCATCTTGCGAATTAAATGAACTAACCAACATTTTGAAAGAAATTTCCGGGCATGCACAAAAATAAAGGCAAATGTTGCGACGAAGAAATTGTCAAATTTAAAAAAATGAAAAATTTTTGATTAACAGGTCTGAATAATTTTATTTGAATAATTTTTGTTGCCAAAATACCTCAAGTGAGAAATTGCTGGAAACAAAAAGTTTGGTATTCTATTTGCATTTTGAACTGTAAATAAAACATTTGCATCTCACACAAAGGGGCCAATTGAAATGTATGAAAATATTTCCCAAAAAATTATTTTTTTAATGGTAGAACCCATCAAATGAAAATGTATTTGGAAAAAAGGTTAAGAATTCCAGGAAGTTAGGAATTAGAAAAAGACTCTTAAAGGTTTTTACAATAATATTTAACTTAAACTTTCAGGAACTAATCGTGAAAACAACGGCGGAAAATGTCCCACCATCTTCGTCGATGACAAATTCAAGGCACAAATTCATAGAGGAAGAGCACGTGATTCGCTTCGAATCCATTGCCACGGCGCCCAATCAGCTAAATCTCACCATAAGCAGCATTTTTGCGCCACGATCCAAGGTATCTACACATGTTTTCTGTTTTTGAGATAAGCTCTCGTGTTCTAGTCTCCGATAACCTCATTAAACTTCCTAGTTATTTTTTAGTAATTTTTTCCTCTATAATTTCTAATTCGTTTATTTACGGCAACTTCTCTTTCCTTCTTTAAGATGTTCGTTCTCCCACACTCAATTATTTGTAATTTAATAAACAACTACACACACACAACTGCATCATTTTCGCATTATTTTGCGCTCTGAAATTGAAATTATTAATCCCGTTGATTGATCGTTGTTGTAGTGGTAGTCCTCGTTCTTTTTACAAGCAATTATTTGTACTTGCAACAAACACGACCGATAACACAGATACCACACAGGAAATAATGAAGAGACATGTGTCAAGTGTGTTTTCAAGCTTTGGATTATCTCTCAACGTTCTTCATCAATCATTTTACTTTTACTTTTAGAGGTTTTACAGTCTAATATCTAAGATCTTCAATTCCAAAAGAGGGGAAATAAAGTCCACATATTTCTTCAATTTTTAAATTGAAAATAAAAATATTTAGAGTTGAAAAAATTAAAATGATTCGGTACAGATGGAAATTTCATCAAAAACAACATCCGGAAACTTATTTTCAGGATGGAACAACTTTATTTAACGCGATTATTCCCCGCTTGTTCCAAAAACATGTTTAGTGTAATCCGTTCTTCAGATTTTGTTAACAAATATCGCTTGCAAATGTTTTATTTAAAAATGATAATCTGCATAAAATAACCGTTTAAGCGGAAAATGTCGAGATAAAAGAAGTTCATGCCGAAATTTTTTCAATCTAAATGGGATCAAATTAAAGTGCCACTCATATAGCATATATTATCCCATTCTAACAATTTTGTAATCCGAAATCGGAAATATGCAAGATTTTACATGTTTCCCGGTTTATATTTATCAAAAATATGTACAAATCAAAAATTTCATATTAGTTTGTTTAAGCTTGTGACTCTCGTTGTGCCGGAACTACGATGTCTGCGCGGTACGATAAAGCCAGTCGCTCAGCGCATTCGCAAACCGTCTATAACGGTGAGTTTTGACTTGCAGAAGTTGGCGAGCATTGGAGCGCATCCGTCATCGTCATTAATTGTCCCTGGCAAAATTGAAACTAATGAAAAAGCACATAAGCACAATTCCAAAAACACTCATCATCGACATTATTATTCGACAAATCCGGGCTCCGACGCCTTAGATGCGTTTGCTTTGAGTGGTGTGGACTTGGAACAGCTGAATTCCCTCCAGTGCTACCAGCTCTGCATTTTTCCGTTTGTACGCGCCGAAATCGCCAATTACGGCGAGCAGACATTTCGGGCTAAAGAATTTTGCGATAGCATACCAAACGCCAGTCGGCTTGTTTACTATTTTTCAAAGTACGATGACAAAGGTGAAGATCCCGCCTTACCCCGCCAACAACGGTTACGTTCAACGGATAACAGAGCTCATTTAACAAAAGATAATGACTTATATACCAAAGGCCAACCATCCTTTAATGAAAGAAATGAAGTAAACCTACTACTTATTATTTTAGCATTTGTGATTTTAATGTAATAAAAAGTTATTTTACCATTTCCGTTATTTTACCATTTCCAACAAAGCACTAGACAAGATAAAAAATGTATGTGAGATAATGAAAAATGTGTGAATGAAAAATTGCATATGGAAAATAAATTAAAAAAAAACCAAAAACTTATCCGATTTAAAAAATTGTGCATTACCGAAATTTGAGAAAATCTAAATCCCAAAATTCTAGACTAAAGTATTTTTACAAATGTCAACCAAGATTTTGAGTATTCGGAAAGGGTGGAAAAATAATGTTTGCAAATTGCTGTAGTTTTTTTTATCAATAACATTTTCACAAAAAAACGTTTAGCCTTAATTAAAATAAAGAGGTCAGCCCACTTACTACCCCCCCCCCAAAATTTCAACTTTTTTTTTGCATTTTCTTGACCAGTTTCCGAGACTGGGTTTGCCAAAAAAGGTTGATTTTTCGCACATCAAAGTTCCACTGGTTTTTTATGGATTTCTGAACTTAGGAGGTCCAAAAACCAACTTTTTTTTGGGATTTCCTGGCAAAACCAGTATCATATTCATAATCAGGGCGGAAAACTGGTCGAGAAAAAGCAAAAAAAGTGGGGGGGGGGTTAGACTTTACCCAAAATAGAAAAACAAACAGGAAAATTTCATCGAAATTGAAGGCACAACGCCAAATTTTTACGAAAATTTCAAAAGTATGTTTCAGCTGTTTTTGCTTTGTTTAACTTTTTTTAGTTTGTTAACAAAAAGGCAATGTGACCTAGTTGTGTCATTTTACTAGAGCTACATAATTTAGCAAAAAGTGGTCATGTATTTCTTCACTATTGTATCGAAGTTATTTGTCGCATTCCATAACTTCCTGTTATTGCATTCGCGGAATGGTGTGTTTGATTAGGCTAAAATGCACTAAATCGGCAATTTATTTGTGCGCGATAATCGACGCGCTTCTTCGCGTTGTTTATTGTAGAAGGTCGTCTTCTAAAGCTAAGCTTAAAACGACTACTACAACTGTCGTTTCTACTACTTCGCTATCGTCCACCACATCGAATGCAATGAATGCATCCGCCGAAATGCCTGAATGCGAAAAGTGAGTAATTACTAATTTCTTTTTAATATACATATATTTGTATTGTTCATATATTTGTACCCAATGAACATAAATTTCTAAAAAATTGCAAATTTTTTGGTTCCTTTTGTTTATCGAGTATTAATTTTTTTGAATATATGCATGTTTTTGAATTTGATGTTTGTTTGAACCTGCGGATGGATTTTGGATGCATGTTTCAAATATGTAGTTTTGACTGATTTCCAATCGTTTTAAACTGCCCAAATGTTATTGTGAGTTGGGCTTAGCCTGAGCGTTAGTCTTGAGCGAAGCTGAATCAAAATAATACCCAAGTTTTTGATATATTATGTTTTTAGTTCTCTATTTACATTGAAGCCCGTTGTTTACGGTTCCTTTGCCATTGCGGGAATTATAACGCTGTGTTCCATATTACTGTGCTTATATGACATCTTTATTCGGTCTAAAGATGACGTGAATAATGGAATGCAGGAGGACATGATTGGCGTTCAAGATATGAAATTCGGTAATATTCTTTGGAGCATTTAGAGAATGATGTTATTTACCTCGGGTTTTGCGTTTTTTTAAGGTTTGAGTATCCCCGCCGATGATGGAGCTCAGGAATTAAGTGGTTTAATCTATGTAGTTTCCCCTTTTAGAGCTGTTTACATGGAATTTTTTATTAATTTTTAAAATTTTAGGACTACAAAATTAAAACAAAAGTTATTGTTGAATTTTAAATACATTGTAAATGTTTTTGCAGAATCGGCTACTACATTTGACGTGGATGAAAGCAAGGAGCGCAAAACGCCGAGCAAGAACTCCAAGCCTGATAAGGAAAGGGAAAAGCCGACGAAAAGTGCCTATCACGCGAAAACTATGCTCATGACGACCACTTTTAATTCGACAGACGTGACGCGGGAGATGTGAATAATTTGTTTGTTGGTTTGTGTAACAAATTTTCACGTTTAGAACTGAAAATTGTTTCAATTTTGTTGTGTGTAAATTCTGTGATAGTCATAGACATAAATTATACAAGATTACGTAGTGAAGAGAATTCCACTTTTTTTCGAATAGTTAATTTTAGTTTTCAAGTTTGCACTTTTATTTACCAATATTGTATGATTTTGTGCGTGTTTTTCGATTATCAGAAAAATTGTTCGTAGCTAGCTACGATATTATCTTATTTTTGTCTACTTTTTCTGCTTTTCCGATTTTTCAAACAATTTTTCAAAATTTTCCACCCGTCATAATAAACATACAAAATAAATAGAAGAGTGTGATTACGCATTGATTTTGTGTATTTTGTTATTCCTGCTTAATTTGAAAATTTATTAAAAAGCATTTTTTGCTATATTTTATTTAAAATTGTTTTGCTGTTTTATTTCTTATCAGTTTGCCTTTATCTATATTGTTTTTTTCTCTACTATTTTTTGAAAAAATAATTAGGTTTTTTTAAATTTTGATGGTGATAAGAAATAATTTTTTGTTTTTGAATGCTAACTTAGTGGTTTCTTGGATTCTGCATATAACGAGAAATTTGAATTTCTTGTCATTTTATTCATTTTTTAAGCTGTAATCTCTTTATTTAATGGTATTTTACTTGATTGACAATATTTTATTAATAAGCCATGCTAATTTCGTATCGCGTTCCGCTTTTTCTAATCGTTGATATTGCGCTTTTCACGACGACTTCGTTCGTGGAAGGACTTCATGCTGGTGTTAAGGATGAGCAAAGCTTAACAAATTTTTCGATCACTTTTTTAAATGAATCTACTTCAACGGTTTGCGCTTTTCATTAATTTTCAATTTAAAATTGATGACCATAGAAACCATGGGTTTGATGACCATAGGTTTAGCCAGCTCATTAGCGTGTTTTCTGAGCCAAACATAACAGCTATGCTTTCATTATTGAAAGAATTTTAATATCTTTTAGGAGTTGTTTTACGAGGAAAAGTTCCAATTAAACTGCTCTGTGCCGATTTGCGACGGTGATTTGTCGGAAATTTATTGCAGTGGTCCGCTCGTTTTTGCGTCGTGGTATTTTGGCTTTCAAGGATCCTGCCCTGGGACGCGATTGCGTTTTGCGCCAATGACCGTGCTGGAGAATTTCAAACAGTTTGGTGCTTAGAAATATACTCTATTTTACGTTTAACAAAAATGTGCATTTTAGGGTGCATAGGCCTTTGAACAGGACTGCGTTTAAGAATTTTTGTGATGAAAATTTCGAGCAGACTCCTTACCTAAAGTCAGCCATTCTCGCCGATTGGACATCGAATCCGACGAACTTCGAAAGAATTTGGGACGCCAAAATGAAGTATGCATTTTGTTGCTGTTGTATTTAGAACATGATTACAATTATATAGGTCTGATTGGGCAGAAACGATTTTTAGGGAAGTTATTTGAAACGGTTTTATTTTTTGACTATTACTTTTTTGGCAGTAAAGAAAATTCGCGGTTCGTCTGCATAATATTTGGCCAGAGTTGAGTCGCGAATTTGTCGCGGATGTTTTTCACAACCACAGTCTCTATCCAGTGCTCGCTGTGCCGAATCGATTCATTGTACCTGGTGGCTTTTTTCAAGTTTACTTTTATTGGGATTCTTTTTGGATTATGAAAGGTTTATTTTTGTACACTCAAAATTTTTAGGAATTTGCTTTAATTAAAAAAGTTTAGGCCTGTTGTTCTCCGAATTACATGACACTGCTTTGGGTATTCTGAGGAATTTTGCGTTCATTGTAAAAGAACGTGGCTTTATTCCCAATTCGGGTAATGTGGAGTAAGCTTTTATCATTCACTGAATTTGAATTTTATGCAGATTTTTTGCTTAAAACTTGAATTTTTGATATTTTGTGCTTTATTATGTTATAGGCTATCTCGTCGAAGTCAACCTCCACTTTTTATCCAAATGCTTTACGATTATTATCTGGAAATTGGTGACAATGCTCAAAGAAAAAAGTTATTTCGCGATGAATTTTTGTCTGTGGCCGAACGGGAATTACAATGGTGGCGAGCAAATCGTTCTGTTCTCGTAACAAAAAATTCGAAAACATATCAGCTTTATCAGTATCGGGTAGGTATTGCAGGGATTTAAGGATTTGTTTCCCTGAAAGTTAACATTTTTAAAAAGAATATTTGTTTTAAGTCTGCAACAAATTGTCCACGACCGGAAAATTTTCTTGAGGATTACTCGTTGGGTCATCGGAGTGGAGTGAACAGCGAATTTTACTGGTCTTCCACGGCCAGTGCTTGTGAATCGGGCATTGATTTTAGCACTCGTTGGTTCGCTCATAATGTTGGTTAGTTGTATAAAATGTTTTTGCGCTAATAAACTTCATCATACTCAGGCAAGGGGGTCGGACCCCCTCCCCCCATCGCGCCGTACGGGGTCAAAAATTAGAAACCATCGCGCAAAATGGCAGAAGGCCAAAAAGTAACCAAAGGGGGGACGAAGGTAAAAAATTTTTTGACGGGTGGAAAAAGAAAGGAAAAAATCGAGCAAATTGAAGGAAAAATACGTAATTTTTCATCGCGCAATGGCATTGCGCGATGGTTTTTCTTAATAAAAAAACCATCGCGCACCAAAAATGCGCGATGTTTTTTGCTTTAAAAAGCGCACTTTGCGCGATGATTATTTTCCTATCAAAAAACCATCGCGCATTTTGCGGGATGGTTTTTTTTCATTGAATTTTTTGGGAGGCTCGTAAAAAAATTTTTTTTCGCGCTTCGCGCGATTGTTAGTTCTATGTATACAACATCTTTAAAAAAATGTGGAGCATAATTTTTATCTATTCGGAAATGCGTTAATTTTCCTCTCTTTTTCCAAAAAATTCGCGCTTGCGCGCGAAATTTTTTTTAAACCTTTTCAATAAAATTTTTTTTTAATTTTTATATTGTACCCAAAAGAAAGAGCTCGTTGAGCAGCGTTCCAAAAGCATACTTAGTTTTGTGAGCCGAGATATGAGCGTTTGAAAATTTAGACCATCGCGCAAAAAAATTTTTGGATTCCCCCTCTGCCGAAGTATGAACTTCATAATTTTTTTTTGTAGAAAATCGTACCGGGATGGAGACGAATTTTGTGGTTCCTGTCGATTTGAATGTTTTTATTGTTCAAAATTTTCGAATTATGTCCGAATTTTTCAAAGATGACAATAATGAGTATTTTTTTAATTTACAGTTGCGGACAAAACATAGGCAACATTTTTTGCTTTTTCTTTCAACTCAATTTTTAGGCATACTGTAACAGTC
>SAUE01000153.1:15587-38184 GCA_009724625.1 Deladenus siricidicola | reverse complement strand
TGACTGAGGGATAACGAGAAATCGACATGGACGGACATCGCAAATCACGTGAAACTGAACCCAGGGACGTGTTTGAAAATCTACAGGCGCGTGAAAAGTCCAAAAACGCTAAATAACGGTGGAAGACCTCGAAAAACGGATGAAAGGTAGATTTAAACTACTTATTCCTCATGATTTTATCTTAAATACAGTGAAAAATCACTCATTCTTCTATCATGCATGAACAATATTTAATTTTAAGAACCGACAGAATGATCGCCCGAAAATCATCGGAAAATCCCCATTTGACGGCACCTGGGAAAGGTTATATTCGTCGACCTAAAAATCACAGATACGACCCGAAGTAAACGTCAAGTTCGGAGGAGGTAATATAATGATTTGGGGATCATTTTCATGGCATGTCGTTGGTCCGCTTCGTCGTGTTCACGATAAGATGGATCAAATTCAGTACCGTGAGCATCGGTGCCGTCAAATGGGGATTTTCCGATGATTTTCGGGCGATCATTCTGTCGGTTCTTAAAATTAAATATTGTTCATGCATGATAGAAGAATGAGTGATTTTTCACTGTATTTAAGATAGAATCATGAGGAATAAGTAGNAATTCTCTATCCGATGGCATATCACGTTTTTTCATGCGACTGTTACAGTATGCCTAAAAATTGAGTTGAAAGAAAAAGCAAAAAATGTTGCCTATGTTTTGTCCGCAACTGTATATAATTTTTTATACGGGAAAAGAAAAATTTAATTTTTTTCTTTAATTTTTCTTTTTAAGAAAATCGAAGCAGTACGAGTCGATGGCATCAGATTTACACAATGGCATTAACGAAATATTTTTTGACGCACAATTGGGTGTGTGGTTTGACTATGATTTACGTGAAAAGCTGTTACGGCGTAATTTTTATCCTTCAAATATATTTCCACTACTTTTGAATAGTCACGCCGAGTGTTCGAAGATTATGAGCTATTTGGATGGTTTGAAAATATTTGATTTCAAAGGTAAGAGACTAATCTTTTTAGAGACAAACAGGCTAATCTTTATTTTTTCGGCAATGATTAAATTAACTTATTTTTTTGGTGGTATACCGTCAAGTTTGGACAAAAATTCGAAGGAACAGTGGGATTTCCCGAACGCATGGGCTCCCTCAAATCATTTGTTTGTGATGAGCCTGCTAAATTGTGACTCGCTGGCTGCAAAATCCAACGCGAAAAAGGTCGCTGACGCTTTTCTGACCACTGTATTCAGTGGGCTGTTCAGTCCACTCAGCGGATACGTAAGTTTTTTCATATATTTATATGGTTTTGTTTGTTTGAATGAAGAGAATTCTAGAAAGCTCAAGTCTGGGAGAAGTATGACGTACGGTTTGACAATGGGATTTCGGGATTTGGTGGCGAATATCCTGCTCAAACGGGCTTTGGATGGACGAATGGCGCTGTCTTAGATTTTATACGCCTATTTTATACTGAAAAAGGTAAATTGATTTAATTGCTTTTATTTGTTTACATTTAAATTACCATGGTTTTTGTTTAGAAATTAATTATTTGGACTCATTTCCTGCCGACGAAAGTAAGCGACATCGAAAACGAATTGATTTTCGAAATTTTCTAAATTTTGCGTTAACTTCACCAAACTTTTTCTGGCGTTCCGCGATCCAATCGACCATTGTTTGTCTTGGACTTTCGCTCTGCATTGTGGTTGCAATACTGTACGTTTCTTAAAATTTTTGTAAAAGCACATGGATGCAATTTTTAAAATCGTGGTTTTAATGACATTCCATTTAAAAATGAATTCGTTGCAGATACATATACGTCAACTTTGTACGAAATCGAAAAAATTGGAGTTTATCGAGGAATAACGCCACAAATTCGGAAAATTGCGTAGACGATTTTCCTGATACCGATGAAAATATACACCTTCTTTCCTCTTAAATACATTTTTAAATTGGCTAGATAATGAAGGTAAGATTTATTGGCTGTTGGGACTAGAGTTTAAGAATTTTAAAGTTTAACAATGACAAATTGGAATTTAATTTATCGTGCGAATAAATAATTTCAAAAATCCATCACAAATAAACACGCAACAATAAAAATTTAATTTGAATAATGTGAAACTCCCAATTCGAAGAGAGAAAAGTCTGAGCTTTTGATGCTGAGAGAGAGAATTTGAGCAAGTGATTGTGGTGCAGATAGAGTGAGATTTAATACATTCCGATAATCAGTGATGACCAACAACGTTGTTTACCCTCTAATCTAGCAAAGACAAAATTCTCGAGAGCTTCCTTGAAATCATGAAAAGTGTGTACCACACTGTATTTTCGTGCGAGGATTGCGAACCGCGCGATATGTATATTTTTATCATCAACAGCTAACGAAAGAAAAATTTAATCACAATTCTACTAAATGCAATCAAGAAAAAGTGAAAAAAACTCAAAACACATCAAAACGATGGTGATTAAGCTAATTTTTTAGCTGCAGTTTTGAACGCTTTTGCTACATATAATACAATTAGCAAATGTTGTTAGAAATTTTCGTGTTTTTTGGCAAGCGAGATTTGTTCACGTTAGCCGGTAGCTTAGAAAGTTTTTTTCTATGTTAAAATAATATTAAAAAATTTTTGGCTATGATATTTGTGATGTATTACGCAAAAGATAAGGTTAACCTTGAGCGAAACACGAAGAAAAATGGAAAGCGATTTATTTTAAAATGAAAAGATGGCCCCTCCAAGACAATTTTAGTGATTTTTCTCGCAAAATAGGTCAATTTTTTTTTGTTGTTTTCTAAAATCAGATTTCGAGAGTTAACGGCGGTAATTTTTCTACGCTTTTCAGCGGATTTTTGCTTTGATTTTGGAGGTGCGCAAATTTTTTGGATTAAAAAATCAGATAACATTTTATCTATTAGAAAATTTGAATTTCTATGCAAATATTTTTTGAGGAATTTAGGAATTCCAGGTCGTTCACGCAAAAATCCCCGTTTCTGAAGTTTCGAGTGAAAGGCACAACCATTTATCTAGCCATTTTTATTTTATTTATTTTTGTAAAAATATTATTATTTTTATTTTAAATTTTTGGATTTGATTTTTGGTATAATTTAAATCTATTTATTTTACATTAAAATCGTAGTTTTGAAGAACTGTGCACCTAATAATTTGAGCAAGATTTTCTTTGTTTTTCCTTGATTTTTATTTAGTTGATCTTTTATGTGACCAATTCTCACTTTCTTTATCGCGTTCTTTTTGGAAGGAAGATTCCTTCCAATATTCCACAATTAATTGCAAATTTTTGGAATTGTGCAAAGAAAAAGTTGAGAAAATTTCAATGAGAAAATTTGAATGAATTTTTGGGAATTTTAGAATGAAATTTTTTTTCACAGCGGCGTTTTTATTGTGGCAATTTTTGGGAATTTTTATTAGGTGGACGGATTTCGTATGTTTAATAAGCTGTTTAGGTGTATATGATACAAATTTGCTCGATATTTATCAAATTTGTCGCAAAACTATAGAGTAGATTATGATTCTGAGGCGGATATGCTCGAGGTCGCCGCAGACAACTTCCCAACAACTATTTTTTACGGCGCTTTTCATCGCTTTACACTTTTACACAGACGCGAAGTTTTCTTCCTCCATATCAGACTCTGACGATGATCATGTTTTGAGTTCAAAATCCATACAAAATGATGTCTCCCAGATTGTCACCGATGTGGATACGAAATGCCCGGAAGATTGGCACCATTTGGACGGAAAATGCTACCGTCTTTATCCCATGGAACGATCGTGGCCTCAAGCGCTGACGTTTTGCTCAAGGTTTTGCATTGCATAATTTAAATGAGACCTACTTTTTAATGTGTATTGTTTATGCAATAAGAGATTTATTTTTTAGGTTTGGCGCAGTTTTGGCGAGAATTGAATCTCAAAAGGAGAACACGTTTGTTTCCAAATTATTGGCGAAGCCCTTACGATCGGCGAGTGCTTCAACGAAATACGATTTTTGGATCGGTGAGTTATTAAACTAGTTTAAAACTAAAAAATTTATGAAAAAGTTCCGGCTTTGTAGGACTTCTCAGTCAGCAAAATTCTGGTGACGGTGAGGGCTCCTCTTTCGTGTGGTCGAATGGCGTTTTTGTTTCACGTTATGTGGGATTTTGGGACAAAGGTCAGCCCGATTATCTTAGCGGAAGTTGCACTAAGGTAAAATTAATTTAAATTTGTTTTAGTGGGGTTTTTTAATATCTAACAATTTAGGCTTCCCTGCAACGGAATAACAATTTGGTATGGCGTCTGGAAATGTGCAATTTCCTTCTCCCATTTATTTGCGAAATTCCATCATGTGTCAAAGGTATAGTAATATATGAAAAAAATGTTTGTTAAGAATAAATTTAGGCCAATTTTTCTGTCACAGCGGCGGATGTGTGCCCGAAAAGTCGCACTGTAACGGTGTGGATGATTGTGGTGATTTGAGTGACGAGCTCAATTGTCCAGGTGAGCATAATCTATTTTAGAACAAAATTTAAAGAGTTTAAATTTCTAGCATCTCGTTCCGAGTTGGCTTGTCTAAGGCACGAAAAGGGGGAATCGGGTCGATTTGAGTCGCCGAACTTTCCATCCAGCTATTCTGCAGGAGCGAATTGTCGATGGGTTATCGAAGGGCCGATTAATTCGCGAATTCAGGTTAATATTTGAACTGGTGTTCGAGAAATGGGAAGAAATTGATTTGAATGGATTTTAGCTAACGTTCGATTCTTTTGAAACCGAGGAGAATCAGGACTTTGTCACCGTGCTTGACGGCGGTCCTGCCGAGAATTCAACAACGGTGTTGGCGCAATTATCCGGAATGCCAAAGTCTGACAAATTGATGTTTACCTCGAGTTCCAATCAAATGATCGTACGTTTTCGGTCGGATGCTCTAATTCATGCTCGCGGATTTCAGGCCACCTGGAAAGCCGGTAATTTTTTGAAATGTTTGAAGTTGAACAATTTTTCTAAATATTTTTATATATTTAGTGCAATATTCGTGTGGGGGCGCGCTTAAGGCACAAGGTTATGCACAAACGTTCAGCAGTCCTGAATTTCCACGGCCATATCCGAATGGCTTGGAATGCGTGTGGACAATTGATGCTCCGGCCGGAAGTTTAATTTCCCTAAATGTAACTTTGAAAATTTAGACTTTTAAAAACTTCCTCATAACTTGTAATTTTAGATTGAAAATTTTGAATTGGAGGAAAATCGAGATTTTATGGTGATATATGACGGAGCTCAGCCGTCGGCTTCCGTTTTGACCCGTTTGAGCGGAAGGGCGGGAAATTATGCAAATTCAGTTGACGGTGGATTTGGCTCTTATCCTCCCATAATTTCTAGTCAAAATAAGTTATATATTTACTTTTTCACCGATCACGCTCAATCCGAACACAGAGGCTTTTCCATCACATACAAAAAAGGTACAATTTTAAATTTTCGAGAAATTTTCGAGATAAAGACTTATTTTAGGATGTGATAATGTGATACATAATTCTTATGGTACGATAGTATCGCCCGGGTATTTGAACGTGCCGTATCCCTCCTCAAAACATTGTAAATACACCATAGAATTACCCGATTCAAATAACGAACAATCGATTACATTGGTTGTGAACAGCTTTGATCTGGCCGTAGATGATTCTCTTCAGGTACGATGTTTCTATTGCATTAAAATTTTTTATTATTATTTTATTTAGATTTTCGAAGGTGGCGCGAATGGCCGTGCTCTTCACGAGGGAGACGGTTTTAGTGAATCTCATCAACCATCGAAAACAATTTACGCAAAGCAAGGCAAAGTGGAAGTCGACTTTATTACCAATTCTATGAGGACTTCACTCGGCTTCAACATCACATATTCGACAAGTGATTTTTTGTGTTCTATGATTTTGTTCGTTTATGTAAGCATATTTTTTCAGATTGTCCTTCGCTAGTGGTGCCAAGTCTTGTCGCCACTTCTACGAAGAATACGGCGTTTGGCACTAAGGTAACCGTATCGTGCGGTAGAGGATTTGAATTTGTGACAGGGCGAGGTCGATTTTTCGATATTCATTGCGAGTTGGGCGGCCACTGGACGGAGTCAACATTGCCAGATTGCCAACGTAATTTTTCTTACAAATTATTTCTTAGTTTATATATTGAAAATATTTAGCAATTTTCTGTTCTCCGGTTCCGCAAATTTCTAATGGTTTCGCAATTTCGGCGACAAACGTTTCTTTTGGTGGAATGGCGCGATACGGCTGTAATGACGGATTCAGTTTTTCGTCCGGAAAGAAGATTGAAGAGGTGTTCTGTACGGATGAGGGACGATGGACGAGCACACCACAATGTCGAGGTCAGCTATAGTATAACATTTAAATAATAATGAATGATAAATGATCGCCGGTAATAGGGCGAAAAATCTTAAAAAGTTAGAAAATGTTTTAAAAATATGTATATGAAAGACACTTTCCTTTTTATAAGCATATTTCTTTTCAGCAGAAACATGCGCAGCGCTTTTGCCATTTTCGCATGGCAAACGAAAATTGCTGTTCGGTGATGGAATAGGATACGGTAGTGTGTACGATTATCAATGCGCGCCTGGATACCGTCGTGAAGGAGCGGCAACAATTTTATGCCAAGCTGATGGACAATGGTCGTCGTCTCAGCCGATTTGCAAAAGTACGCATTTTGCATATCTCTCTGTTCAGAGCTGTGTAGAGCTTAACCGAGCTAATATGTAATAGGATTCGTTGACGTTTAAAACAAGATATTAAATTTTAAAAATTTGATTCTTGTTTGATTTGAACGGAGTAAGCGAGAAGAACAAATTATATTAAAATTAGCTTGTTTCCTCCTCTTCATGTTGTTTATGCATAATTTTTAGAGCTCAGCTGTACGGAAATTCCAAAAGTGGAGAATGGTCGAGTATTAATTCAGCAAAATGAACCACTTTACTTCGGCGACTCCGCGCAGGTCGAGTGCAATTCCGGCTTTAGGAGTGTGGGCGCTGAGGCAATAAAATGTTTGGCTAATCAGACGTTAAGCGGCGTACCAAAATGTGAGGACATAAACGAATGCGAGGAACAAACATCAAATTGCGCGCCAAAAACAACGACGTGCATCAACTCGGATGGCGGATACCACTGTCAGTGCCAGCCGGGATTCAAGTCGCAAATGGGTATTTATTTTATTTTTGCTTAAACAATTATTTCCCCAGTTAATTTAATTTAAAAATCAACCAAAAAGACTCAGAAATAGTTAAGCTGGTATGCTTTTGTTTTTATACACGCAAATTTATAGCATGCACGAATGCTGTCTCAATTCAGCCGATTTTTGTGAAGTCATCATCCGGCATCTACTCGACAGGTCTTTCCATTTCGCCCACAACTCCGCCGAAAGCTATTTCTGTCGGTCTTTCCACTGTTCAGCCCATCTCCGGTTCATTTGGCAGAAGTTGGTGCGCGGAGAGTGGGGATCCCACACCGTCGCTGACGTTCACTTTCTCCAGCGTAAAAATTATTGAAAAATTACGCGTGGAAAAAGTTGGCGTGAAGGGCTTTCCCACGCGTCTTCGACTTTATTACGCGAATGACACTGGAATTCCATTGACTCTTTACAAGAACGTCGCTGAGCTTCGACCCTTGGCAAATGCTTCTTTTGCCATTCTTGGTGCTCTACAAAACAACCGAAAAAATGAGTCCGAGGACATTTTGAGCGTGGAAAATATTGCCTCTACTGGATCCGACGTTCTTGTGCTATCTCGAGTTATTGAGGCGCGCGTTGTCCGCTTGGAAATAGTGGAATTCGAGAATCGAGCTTGCTCAAAATTTGATCTAATGGGCTGTCAGAAGACGAGCTGTGTCGGTCTGTTTTGAAATTATTTTAAATATTTTGTTTTTTGTTGTTACACATATTCAAAATATCTAAAAATAATTAGCTTAATCATTGAAACTCTATTCAGACATTAACGAATGTGAAGAGAACAACGGCTTCTGTGAACATAATTGTCACAATTTACAAGGATCTCATCGATGTTCTTGCAAAGAAGGTTGCTTTACAAAAGATTAATTTGAGTGAAGAAGGTTAATTAAGTATTTTTAGTAGTATTATTGTTCTCTAGGTTATGATTTGTTCGTCGTGGATGGGCAGGGTGGGTTGTTTTTGAAGGAGGGCGAAAACGGTAACGACGACTTTGACGTTCTGCGCTTCAACAAATCTTGTGTTTCGCGACATTGCGCGTCGTTGAGCGCGCCTCAAAACGGCAAAATTGTCTCCACGCAGGACAACAATGGCAGATTTGCGTTTCCGCAAGTTGTGGAATTTGTCTGCGATTTCGGGCATCAGGTATACTATAAAATTTTACAACAACGATGTTTGATGTAAAATTATTATTATGACTTATAACAACGTATTCACACATATGTTTTTGTTTTGAAATCCTCCGCATGAGCAAACATGTATATGTGTGAATAGCGTTGTTATAAAATTTTTCTGAACATATTAATTTTAGATCAGAGGCTCAAATCATTTAATGTGCTTGGCGGATGGAACGTGGAATGGCACGGCCCCCGTTTGTATTCGTGGGTTTTGAACGATTTAATGAATATTATTATTTTTTACTTTGTAATTACCAAAGTTTAAGTAGATTTTTTGATGCAAATTGATTACCAAATTTTTCAGCAGCGGCATGTGTGGGCGTGAAGAATAATTCGGCGGTTGGTCTTTTTGTGCAGCCCGAAAGCGCATCGATTCCCTACGGGCAGAATGTGTCGATTTTGTGCAGTCAGCAAAATCGTCCGGGAAAATTTTCACTTCTATCCAGTTCTCGTCAATGCATTTATGATCCGAGACCGGGCGGACCGGAATATTGGTTATCCGGTCCCGAAATTGATTGCCCTCTTGTTGACTGTGGCGTGCCACCTGTTCTAGCTGGTATTTTTATACATATTTTGTTTATTTTTAGGTTTTTGTATAAACGGGGTTTAGGAGCCTATTACGAAGATGCCGTCGAGGGTAGCAATAAAGTTGGCGGAGCGCATTTATTCCACTGTCGGCCACCGTATGTGCTCGTGGGAAAGTCTTCCTACGACGATCGTATGATTCGTTGCAATGTGGACGGTACCTGGGACTTGGGCGATTTACGCTGTGAAGGTCCGGTGTGTCCAGGTATTATATTTTAAGTGATGACTTAATGTAAAAATTTAAATGTTTATATTCACCTATTATTATTGTTATCACATTGAACTAATTTTTAATTTACAAAATTAAACAAAATATATTATATATTTACTTAAAGATCCGGGTAATCCGGCGGACGGCGAAACGCATTTGACATCGGTGGAAGAGTCGGCGATTGCCCGCTTTTCGTGCAAACGTCCCGGCTATCGACCCTTCCCGAATGACGCGATCAATTGCACACTGGGAACGTCGTGCGTGCTGAGCGAGGACGTGGGCATCTCCACCGGATACATTCCCGACGGCGCGTTTGGCGATAATTCTGGTTGGTTTTATTTGTTAAAAAATGATCAATTTAAAATGAGGAGGACTATTTAATGTAGCTAGGAAGTACGTTTGATTTTTTGCAGATACAACCATCTGGGGCTATGAACCACACAAATCAAGGATGCCATCTACGGGTTGGTGTGGCTCAAAGGATGCATTTATTTTCTTATCGGTAATTTAACAATTTATTTTAATAAATTTAAAGGTGTGACATGGGTGTGTTTAGGGGGTTACGGGTGGCAGACAAGTTTCATTGTGGGAAAATATGGTTTATTGAGTCAATTTTTGCTGAATTAAAAATGATTTTTGTGAGAAAAATAGACACGAAGAAATAATGCATAATTCTGCATTTAATTTTTTGATTTTTTTCAGGTGGATCTTCAACGTATTTACACGTTGACTACTTTGAGGCTAGCCGGAGTAGCCGGCAGTGGCCATCTCAAAGGTCACGTTACAAAAATGCAGCTTTTCCACAAAGTTCAATTTAGTCAGAACTACGACAACTACGCCCACGTACGTATTTTTTGGTAGTAGTTTGTTTGAAAATTATTGCAAAAACTTTGTTTAGGAATTTACAACCCCTTCCGGCAACCACAACAAAATGTACGAGTTTACGCTGAATCCACCGGTACGAGCACGATACATTTTGCTGGGAATTACGGAGTACGAGAGCAATCCTTGTCTTCGATTCGATCTACAAGGATGTCTAGCACCGCTCTCTCCTTCTCATGAAGTTCCTCTGCATTTACAGGTATTTTCACATACTAATTTTAATACTAATTTTAATAATTTTAATTCGTTTTTACATAAAAAAGCTAAACCATGCTGAGCGGAATTATTTATACAGGTTGGTTGGAATGCCAGCATCCCGCAATGCTTGGACGCGGAGCCGCCTGTGTTTACGAATTGCCCACAAAATCCGATTTATGCAAGCGCCGATGAGCACGGCCAATTGCTTCCCATCGCCTACGCCATACCAGAAGCGTCGGATAATTCCGGAATTGTGGCACATGTTCAAATTGTACCCGACGACTTTGAGCTACCGTTCCCTATCCAGCAGAACATGGACGTGGCTTACACGGCGTTTGACGAAGCTGGAAACTCCGCCGATTGTGTTGTGAGACTAAGAATTCCAGGTATGCTTTTATACTAATCAAAGATCTATTAATGTAATATAATCGAAATTTTTAGATACACAACCACCGGTGATGAAGTGTCCGGAGTCATATTCATTGTGGGCCGAGGAGAAAGAAACTCAACGTCGGGTCTTTTTCAATGAATCTAGTATACAACAACAACTGGTCGTTCAGGATATGTCCAACATTACGGAAATTTACTTTGAACCCGCCGAAGCGGTAATCAAACTAAACACCCATATCACAGTTGAAGTAACAGCAAGTGATGCACATTTGAACCGTAATCGATGCAAATTTCAAGTGGCATTGATGCGTACGTTTTTTTAATCAATTTTTTAAAGATATATGTCACAAAAATAATGAAGCTATGTATACTCGGAACTGTAGCTTAGCTTATGCAAAATTTCTTACTTTATGGTCTTTAGCGGAGCCTTGCAGCGCCTCTTCGCTACCGATTGACGAGGCTAGCACAACGAAGACGTGTTCTAAGCACGCTACGGGTACCATTTGCACAGTGGATTGCCGACCTGGATTCCGTTTTCTTCAATCTTCGCCGACATCATCACCAGCTTCGAATATTCTTTTCGGTCAAAAACAACAACAACAACAGTCACAAACGCCGCAGCAGCAAAAGTTTAGTTGTTCGTCGGGCAATCGGTGGAGTCCTTCGAACTCACCGTTAGCTTGCGTTCCAGCTTGTAAGTCTTTCTTTTTCTGTTTTGAGTTTTCGGAATTTTTTGAGAGCTCCGAATTTTTTTAGAAAATTTTCAATTTTCAATTTTTTGTTGTTTCGAATTGCTCTTTAATCGTGAACTTTATTTGCCTTCTAGCGCAAGAACCAGCGCGCTACGAATTGAAAATGACTGTAAATTACATGTCTGCAGTGCCCGTACCGCCGGAATGTCTAGAGGTTTTTTGAAAATAAAATTTGATTTGGTTTTTTTTATTAAATTGTATGTTTTTTAATTGTATGTATTATATTTTTAGGGCTATCAATTCCTTACTTCTGGCTTCTTTGACACGATTGATACGGTGCTTACACAGCGCTGTTCGAGCTCAATCCAAGTATTTGTCCGTTTTCTTGATGTGAAATTTTCTGCGTTGTCTGTGCCTTCAACGGCGGAAAAGCATCTCGTATCCGCAAATTACACCGTGCAAATTTTGCCCACTGTTCTGCAAAAAGTGTTCTATCAGCTGTGCGGCTTAACACTCCAGACTATTTTTGATTTGAGAGTGCCGGGTGCGACTACACCCATTCGCAATTTGCTCACCATTTCCGGCGACAGCGTCACTCACGTGGGCGTTTCGGGTGGAGCTAGTGGATGTCCTTCGCTGAATGCCAGTTCGGCTTTCACCTGGCAGGGATACGAATGTTCCTCGGGCGAGATTCTTCGCTATCCTAACGGTGTTGAAGAGTCTGCCGGTTTTTCCAACGATAACAATCTATTACCGGAATGCTGTAAGTTCTAACTTCCAACGATTTTTTGGTAAGTATTTGAGAAATTAAAATTTAGTGCCATGCCCGAAGGGAACGGTTTTCGTCAATAATACTTGTATGGAATGTCCAAAAGGCTCCTACCAAGACGAAGAAGGCAAAAGCATTTGCAAGCCTTGCCCCGAGACTACATTCACACTCGTATTAGGAGCACAATCTGTCAACGCTTGCTTACGTAATTTTTCATGTTTTAAATATTTAGTAAGGTTGATCAAATTCGTTGCAAATTAAATATTTTTTCAATCCCAATTTTTGTAGCAATTTGTGGCGACGGGATGTATAGCAGCACAGGCACAATTCCTTGCCAATTATGCCCGCGCCACACATTCGCTGGCAGTCCCATACCCGGCGGCTACAAGGAATGCGAATCTTGTCCAGAGGTGGATTTATTATACTTCTGATTTTTTTGTAAATGACAACATTTATTATATTAAGGGCACATATACCGCTCGACTCGGATCGATTAGCACAAATGAGTGCAAATTACCTTGCCAGGAAGGACATTTCTCAGCTTCTGGCCTGGAGCCGTGCTCGCCATGTCCCGTCAATTTCTATCAGCCTGCCGTAGGCCAGCAACGCTGTCTCCAATGCCCTAATAACACGATGAGCCGCGAGACGGGACGAAGTTCTCCTTCGCAATGTCAAGCATTAGACTGTTCTAACATTAAGTGTCAAAATAAGGGCACATGTACGATTCGCAATCATAAGGTGAACTGTTTTCGTATTTTTTTCTCAATGTGCTTATATTTTTCAAATTTCTATTATTTAGGAAATTTGTGAGTGTCGGCCGGGATTTACAGGTCGTTTTTGCGAGGAGACGGTGCCAATTTGCGATTCAAAGCCCTGCTTAAACGGTGGCGTTTGTGAGCCGGTGGCTGGAACCTTCCGATGCACTTGTCCTCAAAGTAAACTTAAACGAATGGCTTTTATGTTTTCAATGAAGTTTGAATTTGGGAATATGCAAGAAGCGGATAAAATGAAAAATTTGATTTTTAGATTTTACGGGTTCTCGATGTCAATTTGGACCGGACGAATGCGTGGGGGTGAATTGCCCCAACGGAGGTGTATGCCAGGATTTACCGGGAGTAGGCACAAAGAAATGTGTTTGCAGGTTGGTCTATTACTCAATTTGCTTTGAACAATTTTTGTTTGATTTGAAGACGCTTTTCTCTTTTTAAAGACTCTTTGAAGACACGTTTTTTATAAAACTTTTATTTAAGGACCGGTTTTACTGGAGTGGATTGTTCGGAAATTTCGGACCCCTGCCACTCTCAGAATCCGTGCCGTAATGGGGCCGATTGCATTCCCCTTCAGCTGGGACGCTTAAAGTGCAAGTGCTTACCGGGATGGGACGGGCCGAATTGTGACAGGAATATTGGTTTGTTTTTTTGTTGTTGATGGTTTAATGCTAAAAATTTGGGATGTGAAATTACAATTGGAAATTTGCAAACAATAATTTATTACAAAACGTGCTGGAATGTCTTTGCGCATTGTTGTAAATTTTTTCACAAGCTTCAAACATTATAACCGGGATTGTATGGCGGTGGCGGCGGTGGTGCAGATGGCTCCGTCTGTTTTAACGGCCGAAATTGAGCATGATTGGTGGTTGACGGACCGAAACCGCTGTTTGATCGTACTGTTGATTGGGGTCGTCGCGTCGAGTGAATTTCGTTCTGTTGTAGTTCTGCGTGAAATTTCTTCGTGACGGATAGTCCAAATGCCATATAGCAAATGAAGAAGAAGTCTAATAAGATTAGCACCATAAAGCAATATTTGAGACTGTCGTGCGCTTCGCGTTTTTCGTCTTTTGTCATTGGTTTTTCTAGCATTAGACTCTGAAAGTAACTCGTTTTGGAATTGAGGTAATCAGCAAAAAAATTCAAGTTATCTACCTCATAAATGTTGATAATGATGGAGTTAATGGTAAAAGCACCACCCGAAAAGTAGACTACAATGAGAAGCGCCACCAAAAAACCAACAATTAGTAACCCGCACTGTTGGACTAGTCTCGGTAGGGCGAATTCCGAGTTTTGCTTTTTATGCGCCAAAATGAGCGTAAATGTGGATGTGAATAGTGTAATGAGCCAGGCAGAAACGAATAGAAGCAGTAAAACATCTTTTAGTTGTCTAAATGAAATATTGGATATTTAACACAGCTATTAAAAGTTAATTGGTTTTAGAAAAAATGAAATAAAAAGCTCACAAAACTGTGAAGGTCTGCGAGATCAGCGTTACCATTTCGTACCATATCATCACCGAAACTATGATTTCAAAAAAACAAAGTAGAATTGCGCAGCGATTTGGCTGACAGCAACAACAGATCATTGTTGTCTATGTATTTTTTAAATATTGCAAATTAATTTGATCGGAATAGGACCAAGTATTATTTAGAAGCACGTAGAAATCACAAATATCAAAATATACATATATCAACGGCAAAATGAAGAGTGAGAACTAATACAGATGTCACCAAATTGAAATTATTCTCATTCCACATCAAACCGACAGCCAAAGTCTATGTGTGTTTGTTGTTATTATATATGTGGCACTTTCTTTTATTGTTTCCAAAGAAATATAGCGCTATCCCCATCCTCCTGCCAACTGCCAACTTGGAGAATTAAATGAGCCAAGAGTTCTAGCAAAAAGGCCGGCATTGCCCATGAAATTTTGAAACATAAAAAAGGGACAGGGGGAGAAATACGCACGTACATTTCGCTCTGCACACTGACACTAAAAATTACATTAAGTATAAGTTTGTCTCACGTATTTCGGTCTGTCTTCCTTTGAATTATGATTGCTTTTCGTCAAACTCAATTTACATGTTCTCTATTTCTCTCCTGTCTGCTTCAATCGTGTTTGTTATAGTCTAACTTTGGAAAATACATCTTCGTGCTCATGTTAGTGTCTTTTTTATTTCAACGTTGTTTTTCTTGCTAATTTACTAGTTTATTGTGGTCGTCTTAAAAATCAAGAAAAGTCTTATAATTGAAAATTAAAAAGAATAAAAATTGAAAAACCGAATAAAAAAGCGTATGTAAAAAATCAGTAGCAAAAGTAACAATTTGAGCGCTTTTTGAGAACACAACATATGTTTTGATGTGATGTATTTATTGTTCTATCATTTTTATAGCCTTTGTTGAACTATGAGTCAGTGTTTATATTCTCCAAAAGACGAAGTGCTCGCTGTGAAAAGTTTAGGGTTTAATTTTAGAACGGATAAAGAGTCACTTGGAAATATCTAAAATCATTCTTATGTACATGTTCTCAACACTCATTATTTTATATATATTTTCACTGTATATTTAGATGATTGCGCTGAAAATCCGTGTGCACTGGGTGCCAAATGTCACGACTTGCTTAACGATTTTGAATGTGAATGTCCGCGCGGGTTTGTGGGCAAGCGGTGTAACGTGAAGGAGGACCTTTGTGAACCCGACCCATGCCAAAACGGAGCGGCTTGTGTGGACTCATATTTTGATCGCAAATGCGTTTGTCGACCTGGTTGGACGGGTACATTCTGCGAGCAGAACATCGACGAGTGTGCAAGTGCACCTTGCCGAAACGGTGCTACCTGCAGAGATCAGGTACTTTTATTTGAATGATATATGTATGTGACAGAAGGCTTTTGAATCTTTTATTTTTAGGAGAACGGATATTTATGCGAATGCGCTCCAGGATTTCATGGCTCACAATGCCAACACATGATTGATCATTGCGCTGTTTCACCGTTAGTTATACTTTGATTTTAATTATTTATGTGCAAATTTCAAGATAATGAATACATGTATTAAACTATAAAACGAATTTTAAATTATAAAACGAAAAATGAGGAAAATATTTTATCGAAATTTAGATGTCGCAATAATGCCACTTGTGTGAATCGCGGCGCCAACTACGCTTGTGAATGTCGCCTCGGCTTCGAGGGCGTTCACTGTGAACACAACATGGATGAGTGTGCTCTGTTGGCGAAATGTGACGCACAGGGCACGGAGACTTGTGAAGATCTTGTTAACGATTTTCTGTGTCATTGTCGCCCTGGATTCAGTGGCGAATTATGCAAGACTCGCATAGATGAGGTTTTTGTGAAAAAACTTTTAACTTTGCATATGATGAAAATATTTTAAATTTAAGTGCGTGCTGGAGCCTTGTCAAAATAACGGTACTTGCATCAGCACTGGTTCGGGCTTTGAGTGCGAATGCAAAACGGGATGGCGGGGCGACCGATGTCAGGAGTTGGAAACGCAACACTGTGATCAGAAACCTTGTCAAAATGATGGCAAGTGCGTGAGTCTTGTTGGCGACTTTTTCTGCGTTTGTCCTGAAGGTTGATCGACTTTTAGTAAGATAAAAATAGTGTAAAAAATTATTTTTTATGCAGGTGTAAACGGAAAGCGTTGTGAAATAACACCGAACAGATGCTTGGGCGAGCCTTGTCATAACGGCGGCGTTTGCGGTGATTTTGGCTCGAGACTGGAATGTACATGTCCAAAGGGTTTCGTGGGTACAGGTTGTCAATACCGAGAGGACGCGTGTCGAACAAATTCCTGCAAAAACGGCGCTACTTGCATAGATGTGGAGTCGAGTGGCGTCACTAGTGGTCAAAGCACACATAAGGCATCAAATTCGCCAGGCCATAAATGTATCTGCGCACCAGGTTTGTCTTATTCATTTTTATGTTTTTTTTTAATATGAAATATAGGTAAATTTAGTTTTAAAAATTTATAAAAACGTGAAATCATGACAGGTGGAATGCAAATAAAATTGACTTTTTCTTTCAGGATTTACGGGACCAAACTGTGAAAGTGAGGTGGACGAGTGCCAACCTTCGCCTTGTTCAATGGCGGCTACTTGTGTGGACCAACTCAACGCCTTCCACTGTCGTTGTCCGTTCAATTCGACAGGCGCAAATTGCGAGAAACCGGTTGATCCGGACTACGATCTCCACTTCTACGGTGGCGGCGGTTCCTTGCAATCCGCGCATGCCTATCAAGCGGCACCCTTCAAGCTTTCTGTCGGCGCTCTAACGCTTAGCGTTTGGGTACGATTTGAGAAGAGGCACACTAAAGGAACTGTGTTGACCGTCTATCACAGCGAGTACGTTTTTACTAAAACATTTTGTTACATTTTTATGTGTAAACAACAATTAATTATTTTTATTATATTATGTGCATTTTAGAGTAGCGACTTACGTGCAAAATCTCACCGAAATTTTGCACATCAACGCGGAAAGTGTGCGCTTTTCGTTGTTTGACGATTTAAAACCGTTGCTCTTGCGGCTTCCTGCCAATCAACGGCTGGACGATGGTCGATGGAATAACCTCATTGTGACATGGCAGGCGCGAAACGGTGGCGAATATTCGCTGGTGTGGAATGCGGTGCGCATATTTTCGGAAAAAGGCTATGGCTCGCAGCGAACTCTCAACATTAAGTTGGTTTTGTTCTTGAATAACTATTTTTGGGTAAGCGACGAGGGAAATACATTCCAAATGTGTCATTACTTAACAAATAAAGAAATCAATGGTTTGGGACGATTTTTTGGAAGTTTAGAACAAAAAAGTTTCGTTTTTGGGTTGATTTTACTAATTTTTAGAATTTGGTTATTTTTTACTTGTTAAAATTTTTTAGTGCATTTGTGAATTTGGGCGATGATCTCACCGATAATACTTTGCCACATGCCACTGGATATAAACAAAAATCTCCGAACACGGAACGTTTCGTTGGCTCAATAACGAGAGTAAATTTGTGGACACGTGTTCTAGACTTTGAGCAAGAAATTCCGAACATCGTTCAACGCTGTCAGGGCTCACCGGTACGCTTTTCAGATTGATTTGAAAAAATGGTTTTTGGGGATTTGAATTTTGTTTGAAATTATGTTTTATTTATTTTTGATGTTTAGGTGCTCTTTAACGGTTTGGCGCTTCGGTTTGCCGGATACGATTTTTTGAGCGGGAAGGTGGAGAAGGTATCTAAAAGCACGTGTGGGCGAATGAATTTCGACGTAAATGGCGGTGTCGAAATGAGTGGCTCCTCACTTTTGCATAATTCCATGAACACTCTTCTTGGTGCGGCACGACACTCGCCTGATGTGCGTGTTGTATCGTGCCCAAAAGATATTTTTATTGTGACGCCCTTGAAGGAAGTGAACATCACGTGGGCGGAACCCGTTTTTACGTCGAGCATACCCAAAACTTCGCCTTTGGAGCGCGTGGAGCACAATTTGAAGTCTGGTCAGATGTTTACGTGGGGTGAATTTAGCGCGTTATACGTGGCTTATACAAACGACTCAGCCTCGGCCGAATGTGCTTTCAAGGTAAAAATAGTGTTGTGTATAATTTTTTGACATATTCTAACTAAATAGCAAGAAAAGTAGACATAAAATTGTTTTAATAAAACAATAAAAAAAAATTGGAAAAAAAGTATGGAGCTGAAGGGAATCGAACCCTTGACTTCTCGCATGCAAAGCGAGCGCTCTACCCCTGAGCTACAGCCCCAATTGGAAATTAACTTGTTTTATTACTTTATAATGTACAAAAATATTATTTATTTGGGAATGTTTTTTAGCAATTAATTTACTTAGAATTCTTATTTGAAAAATATTATTTAGATACACGTTACGCGCGAATTTTGTCCCGACTTGGAAGACCCGGTAAACGGTGTACAGTCGTGCGAGAACTGGGGTCCCGGCCTCCGATATCGAGCATGCTCTATTCATTGCGATAGCGGATATGCGTTCAGTCGGCCGCCAGCCGTTTTTTACGCTTGCGGCGATGATGGAGTATGGCGACCGCGCGATATGCCCAACCAGCGCAATTTCCGCTATCCGTCTTGCACAAAGTGGGAAATTTTACGGATTTTTTCAAAGCGTATTACGAAATAAATTCAACTTTTAGAACAAACGCCGCTGACCGTATTGCGAAAATACACCTCAATTATCCCACACTGAAGCTTTGCAATTTTGCTGGCAGGAATACTCTGACTGAAAAAATTATGGAAAAGATTCACCAAATGAATTCCAAATGGAATATTTGCGGTGGTTCTGGCTCTCCGAGGTTTGATTAATTTATTTTTATTTCTTTCGAGGAATATTAGGAAATATTTTTACAGTGGAAATTCGACGTGCGATGGTGTAAAAATAGTGGTGGACTGCATGGACACCAATTTGATGTCGACGAATTCGGTAAACGATGCGACCAAATTCCACCGACGTCGTTCTGCAGACTCTGGGCGAGCACAACAGTCACCGGCCCAACTGTTTGCTGTTCGCATTGAAATTCCGGTGAGGAAGGATTTGATGGTGGATACAAAACAGCTTTCAAATGGTACAATTTCGTCGCGGAAAATGGATGTTACCGAGGTGATTGAGAATGAAGCGCTTTTCGGCGAACTTTTCAATTTGGAGCATGTAAGAATTTTTTAATGTTATGTCGTCAACGAAAATTATTTGAAACTTTTTTTAGATTCTGCCGAATGGAAAGCCTGAGCTTAGTTCGTTCCGCATCCAAAGTGGCTTCATTTGTAAAGCGGGGGAGGTAAACGTCGGCGATTCATGCGGTAAGCTACACTTTTCAACGTCATCTAATGAAATTTTCTCTTGCATAAGGCATTCTTGTGGGGCGAGATGCATTTTGATTGATAGTCGTAGTGAATTTTTCATAAGTAGCTTGTTCAACCTAGCAGGAATAAATAAATTTTAGTACCGTGTGCACCGGGCAGTTACTTCAATGCGGAATTGGGAATATGCGAATTGTGTTTGTTGGGTTTCTATCAGTCAAAGTCCGGACAGAACATGTGTGAAGCATGTCCCGAGCAGAAATCTGTCACCGCAGGACCAGGCGCAATCGTTTTAAGCGAATGCAAAGGTAATTTGAAAGTTTTTTAACTGAAAGTTTTTTAATTGGATTTTTTAATAATTGTCTTATTCATTTGCAGAAAGTTGCTCCTCTGGCCATTACTTCAACGTGGAGCGAAACACGTGCGAGGTGTGTGGTCACGGTTTTTACCAGCCCAATGAAGGCTCATTCGAATGCCACGCTTGCGGAATCGGCAAAACCACGCTGGAGCCGACGGCTCACGCTGAGGAGGAGTGTCGCGACGAGTGTCCGGGTATTTTTTAAACTATTTTGTTCGATTAAATGGTCCATTTTTTATTTTACATTTCTCAGTGATTGCTTCTTTTTGTTGTTACGATTAAAGCTTGGATGAGGAATTTTCCTCATTATTCGTTTTATAAAGCATTGGTAGGGAAACAATTATGAAAACAGAATGCCTAAAGCAAAGCAAATAATAAAATTTAACGCACATACATGATGGGCGAAATGTTTTGTTTGAAATATTTTTCCGTAATTTTAAGCCAAAAAAAATTTGACTTTGTATTTCTTATACTTTAAAAAAATGTATGGCGTAATTCAATTCAAATTCAACAAAAAATTAGCAAGTTTTCTTTTATTTTCGAGAATTTTTGTCAAATTTTCGGAAATTTCTTGTTTTCAAATTTAATTTTTCAATAAGACTTTTCTTGGAAAAAAATTCTGGGTGTGTTTTAATCTGAAATTAAATTAAAAAAACTTTTTCATTTTGTCTGAAATTACAATTTAATTAGGCATGATTTTCAAAAACAACATAAAATTTGTGGTATACTGTAAAAATGCGAGTAATTAAAAGCTGTACCATATAAAAACTAATATTAATTCAAATTCAGACGGGGAACAGCTGACGAAATCGGGAAGTTGCCAGCCGTGCGCTCTCGGCACTTACCGTAGTCGCGGTGTGGATAAGCGATGTGTGGAGTGTCCGGCGGGCACAACCACCGAAACTACGAGTTCCGTGCGCAAAGCGCAATGCAATACGCCGAAGTGCGCGCCGGGACAATTCCTTATAGCCATCAGCAAAGAGTGCCAACTGTGTCCGCGTGGTGCCTATCAAGAGGAGCCTCTTCAAGCCACTTGTAAATTGTGTCCGACAGACTTCACGACCGCCGCTGAAGGTGCAGTAAATTGCGGAACTCAAATTTATATTTTGTTTTCTCGAGACAATCGCTATGATTACATTTTTGATTAAAATAGCAATTTTATGGGCGAGTAAAGTTTAACATCAAATTAATCTTTAAGGTGCCACGCACGAAAGTCAATGTTATTCCACGAACCAGTGCGCGATGGGTGAGGATAATTGCTCATGGAAGGCGACTTGTATCGATTTGCCTGACGAAAACGATGTTCCATCTTTCAGATGCGAATGTAATCCCGGTTTTCGTGGCAATGGAACATTCTGCATAGGTTTGAATTATCAATTTGAATGCGAAAATGACTTTGGTGCAAAGTTATTAGGGGAACGAAGTTTTTTCTTATTACAAAGTAAAACTAAAATTATTGTAGATGCGTGTCTGAACCATTGTCTAAACGATGGTGTATGTCGCAAGAGCAAAGTGACCAGTCGCGAGGAATGCATTTGCAAAGAAAATTTCTCGGGCGATCGGTGCGAAATTCGCTTCCAACCACGATCTCAGAAACTTACACTTTGGGTGGCTGTTATTGGCGGCTGTGTTCTGTTGCTGATTGTAATCGTAGTCGTGATTGGAATGATCAGCGTGAGATTTAACGGTGCCGAGAGACGCCAAAGTAAGTTCAAAAAATCAGAAAAAAACATAAATTATTTTTAGTAAGGATGATAATAGTGTGATAATACCTATAAATTATGACATACAGGGTGCGGCAAAAAAACGACCATCAAAACTTTTGTTGTTCTAACACGATTGTTTGAAATTTTTTCGTTTTACTTTTTTTTTAATTTCGATAGCCCATGTTTTTCTCTACTAGTACGTCTGATTTCATAATTTTTCATTTTCATTTAATGTTTTATTTCTAAATGTCAAACAAACGTCCACAAATTTTGATGTTATATAGTCTTATAAATCGCAACTGTGATATCGCGCGTTTGCGCGGCGTTGCTCCCGCGACAGTCGCCCGGACAATCAAACGATTCGAGGAGCTTGGCCATACTAGCTGCTATCCAGGAAGCGTCAAAAAGTGCACTTTCATGATTTCTAACAACCGCAGGCCGTTCATGCGCGAATGAAGGCGAAATTTGAGGGTCGCAATGTGAAAATAGCCCGTGTGACCGGCATAAGTAACGGATCAATCTGCCTAATAGCCAAAGAGGACTTCAATATCAAGCCATACAAGCTCCAAAAATTTCAGCTCCTCACCGAACACAACAAGTGTGTACGGTTCGAAAGGCGCGAAACTCCTTGGTCGCCACGCACCTCTGGGCTGAGAGCGCGCCCTATTTGCTCACGAGGAGCTGTTCACCGTCGAGCTGGCGCGCGATCGCTAAAACGACAGGAGCCGGTCCGCAGAGGCTCCCAGCACGTCGACCATCATCGAACACCTCAAAAGTCCGCGGGTGGTGATGGTCTGGGACGGAATTTGCGCCAGCAAAACCACTCTCTGGTTTTCGTGGACCAGAGTGTCAAAACCAAT
>SAUE01000152.1:129682-140766 GCA_009724625.1 Deladenus siricidicola | reverse complement strand
GGCTCGAATAACGCTGAAAGAGCTGCGGCCCATCGCCGAAAATTTCAAGTCACGTTTGGACCGCTGTATCGCTGCCACTGCGAAACCGAATAAGTATATTATCGCTGAAGGGTCTTGTTATTGTTATTCGTTGTTTAATTTATGTCATTTTAATTTATTAATAAAATATTGATAAAATGCTTGTCCGGGGTTTTTTGGACCACCCTGTATAATTTACATTATGCTCGATCATCGTGTGTTGGTGAACAAGATTAGAGATGTTGAAGCCGAAATTCGTTTGAATATAAGAAAGCCAATCGTGGTGGGACAAATGCCATTTAACTTTCGTTAAAAAAATTTAACTTTCGCCAAAAGTTAAATTAAAAATTTCACTTTCATTTTTAACTTTGCAAAGTTAAATTAAAAATTTCACTTTTGCTTTTCACTTTCAAAAGTTAAATTAAATTTTTAACTTTTGCTTTTAATTTTCAAAAGTTAAATTAAGTTTTTAACTTTTGCTTTTAACTTTGGCAAGTGAAACTTAAATTTTAAATTTTAACTTTTACCTTAAATTTTGGAAACACTGGGAAACTCACACAAGAAATGTTTGTACTCCAAGACAAAGCAAGAACGAACCATTCGGCGGCGTATTGTTGCCGAGCGGTGCCTTTCGTCCCATAGGAATTCGTCCACACAAGAAGAGAAGATTGTAGTCCCGATGGCAGACCACCTGGCCATCCACGTACGCATAGTGGTCGCCAGTCTTCAACGGCTGCGCGCAATACGCGCACTGAAAGCAGCGCACGTGGAAGCGCCTCTCGAAGCAGCGAAACACTAAGTCGGCCGGTTTTAGTGGCTGTGTGCATTGGGCGCATTTTGCGGTGAATAGTCTAGAAATTTGAATAAAAAATTATTCAAATTGGATGAAAAAATAACTTAATTTTAAAGCGGACGGAAAGTATATACACAGATAGATATTAAAATCAGTGTTGATTGTCAGATCTGACTTTAAACACTGATTTTAATATCTATTTCATTAAAATAAAATATTTGGTAACTTTTGAATATATTATTTAGAAAATTTTGGATATATGTATTAGCAAAATAATTTTTTTCAGATAAATAGTGAAAATTGCTACTTTATCGTGAATGATATACATATCAACATTCTTTTATGATATTTACCGCGTTCTTTATATTTATATAATCGGATTTTCCATGAAATTACCAATTATTGGGAAAATTTGACAAATTTTTAACTTCTTTGGCAGGTGAAAGTCCAGGTACCGTAATGTACAGATGTGCTAATCAATAAAAGAATGCTGTTTATTGAATCGGCGTTAAATTTTACTGGGTTGATCCATAAGCTCTGCCACAAATTGTTTTGATTGGAACTCATAACTGATTATTGATAAGCTACGTAAAGTATAAATTTACCGTATTTACCGTATATGGATATTGTGCATGGGATTGCTGATGACATACGGTAACTATCAACGTTAGTAAGTAATATACATATGTATGTCATGACAATTTAAATTTATTTATGACTTCCATTTAAATTTTTTTGTAGACATGACGTGAACTTTTTTTGCGGATTATTCACAGCAAAAATTGTTGTTAGCACATCAATCCAGTGTGCAACTATGAGACACCCTTCCATGCCGTACCGCGTATTAGGAATTTAATTAAAACTACCTTGCATTAAATCGAGGAGCTTAAGTGTGTTTATTATTGCATTTTCGGTATTTGTTTTCGCGGATTCAAAATGAAAATGAAGGCAAATAAAAAGGCGCGCAAAAATACGACGAGCAAGAAAGAAGAACAAATGCGAAAGCAAAGCACTTATCTTTCTTAACGGACTTTCGAAAGAAACGGTTACCATTACCCACCCTTTTTTGCTATATCATCCTCATTGAAAAGTGAGGATGAAGAGGAAGTAGAAAATGAGAATCCAATAAGAATGCTATGAGTGATTTTCATTAGCATCAGTAAAATACACTTTGTCCTTGCAAAGAAAAATGCCAAACACATCACTCAAGCCATCTCATCCCATTGATGTGTTGTCGCATTAAAAAGCCTCGTAAAAATGCTAAATTTATGGCTTTGATCCTCACGGAAAACATTTTTTATGTTTTGTCAACAATGTTGAATGAAGAATATCTGACAATTATTTTTACTTTAATTAAATTGGAATATTAAAAGCCACTGTATGTGTAGGTTGTATTCGCTGCGTGCTGGTAACCAGGTTTGAAAAAGACGACATTTTGAAAAATTTGTTGATTGAAAGATTTGAACAACTTAGAGCCAGTTCAGTAAATTTTACGTTAATATGTTATTCCTTTTAGGTAAATCACTTGGATAGATGTCAAAATTCAATTTTTTACATACATTAATTTTTTTAGCATTGTCTGTTAAATTTTTTAAATGTTTTTCGCGTTTCCTCGAAATTCAACCAATTAGGGAAGCCCTTCAGTGACTAATCCCTTATCACATATTTCATATTTATCTTCTCACTGAAATACCTCAAGAAAGAGTGGTAACAGGGAAATATTTCAAATATTTTTTGAATAATTAAAATTCTTTCAGATTTTCCCAATTTTTTAGAAAACAGAAAATTGAAACAATACATATTATTTTTTCAATCAATTTCAGTATTTCTTTTTAACGGAATTTTGCTTACGTTAAAATATTTGCTTCCATTTAGATTTTTAGTTTTTCAGAAATAAATTCTAAAAAGTAGTTTTGTTTTGTTTACCATTTAGAATTTATAGAGTATACTAGTAGAAAGCGTAACTAGAAGTAAGTAATATTTATACAGTAAGACTTCCCTAACTCACGCTAGTTTTCGACAATGATTTTTTTGCTATTTGAAAAATCTCAAAACAAACTTAGAGAATTTCTTTGAAGGGAGATTTTTTCGAATAGCAAAGAGTTTTATTGCCGAAAACAAACGCGAGTTAGTAAAATCTTACTGTAGAAATATTACATACTTTCTAGGTACACTTTTTGCTGTAAGTATGGCCAGTGAAGAGATTGAAGACATTGACTTTTTCCTTCTTATTGTTAGACACGCCTTATGGTGAAAGTCCAGCTTTAGAAAAAAGGTGTTGTATCCCTTCTTAATAATGTCAATTAATTTTCAATTGCCAACTCTGTGACTTCAAGTGAGAATGAGACTGAGAATGATATGTCCAAAAATTATGTTTTTTGAGATAAGCTCAAAGTGTGCTTTTCCGAATTTTCTTTTCCTTTGCTTTTTTCTTAATCCCTTCTTTCTTATTATGCAAAAATCCACAAAAGTAGTGACATTATTTTTCGAATGTTTTTGTCACATTTTTCTATTATAACGAATAGGAAATAATAATAAAATTTCCCGCATTTTTATTATTTTAAATACACGAAGGCCTGTCTATAAGCAATTTCAAAAATCTTTAGAAATTATAGAAAGAAAAAATATAAAAGAGATCATGTAGTGAATTTTAGCAGCTCTAGCTTGAATACACCTTATATGTTACTGTAAAACATGCATTTCCAAATGTACGGCAGAATAATTACTAAAAATGTGTCGGAAAGTCTCTTTTATTTTATTGGCTCATTTTGCGTTGTTTTCACTCACTTTCTTTCTTTCTTTTCTTTCATTTCGTTCTTTCCTTTCTGTTACAGTCATTTTGTCCACTAAATGAAAATGGAATTTTGCCATGGCATAAAAATCATTGAAAGTCAATGAGGAATATTTGTTGTGGGAGAACATATTGTTGTTTTTCAATGGCTGTTCTTGTTGTTCTTGAATGTCAATGTTTTTGGAGGAAAAATTGCGTAATTTTTTACTGTTATATGAGTGACGTAAAATAGAAATGTCCAAAAATTGAAACCCCATTAATATGGAAACACGGATATCATGAGATTTATTTATGTGAAGAAGATGAGAATGAGAAGCGCCTCTCACACAGAAGTAACGATTATTCGAGTGAGGTTAATCCGATTAGTATTTTGTAATCTTGAAGGAAGGAAGCACCATATACCACCCCCTACTGTATATGGGACGAGCGGAAGCAATATTTATGCCCTAAAACGATGTGCATGTGTCGGACGAGAAAAAACAACGGAAAACAGAAAGAAGATTTGTAAAGGAAGAAGTTTTCATTGAATTTAAAACATTTTGCAAAGGATTGCCAAATCAGACAAGTGCCAATTGGCACGAAATATTAAATATTTGGAACTTTTTAGTTGGCGTTAAAACTTGAAATTTGCTTCTTCTCGAATTTTTGAAAAAGCAAATTTCAAGTAGGCAACAAATTTTAAATTTTTTTAGGAAACTTTCCGTTTTTGAGTACACTTGATTATGTTGCCAACGTGTTCACTTACGTCTGGTATGATTGTGTGCTAGGATCGGTGAAAATGTTATCTCTTAAAATCTTCGAAAAAATTGCACGCAAAATATGTTTTAGCCAGGTAGAAATTAATCGAATCTTTTTCGAGAAAAATGTTTTTTGAAATTTTTTCGCGTCGGCAGATTAAAAATATTTTTCATAACTTTCATAAATTTACTTTTAACTTTTTTCATGAATTCAAAAAATTACAAGTATTATTAATGCAATGAAAAATGAGAAAATTGTAGTTTTGGAATTTTGTTATCTTTTTGTGGTGGAAATTGTGTTAAAAGTCAATTTTTGAACAGAATGCTAAATAAAGGATATCTCGGAAGCAGCTAAAAAGCAAGCGCACAAAAACAAAATGCAAAAACAAATAATAAATACGAATATTTTTCCCCTTTTTTTGGAAAGAATGCAGGGGGCTGGACATAATTATGAGTCCACCGCCTAAAACTCATTTCGTTTGCTTCTGAGAGGTGCACCAAAATGAATCCGCCCTTTTAACCATTATTTAATCGCAAAAAATGATTTGTGCAAAAAAGATGTATGGTCAAAGTTTTGTTGGGACATTGAAAGAGTCAATTTTGCACTAAAATGACGTTTTTACAGAAAAAAAAATCACATTTTTTCGGCGAATTCAATTTATACAAGATTACATTACCGCGGTTCGACATCGGACTGTTTTGAAATAAAGTTGGCCTACTTGCGAAGTATCCTTAAACGAAATAAAAATCTTTGCAAAATTATATGTTTTTTGCACCGAAAATGACCATTTTGAGGATTTTCAAGTTTGATTGATCACCCCATCTCGAATGAATAAATGAAGCAAAAAGGCTGCGTAAATTTTTTATCCTCTTGGAAAGCAAACGAAATGGGTTTTAGAAGTGAACTCATAATTATGTCCAAGTTACACATTTTTGTGAAGCTAAAGTTAAGCTAAAATTTTACAAAACAAAAATTAACACTGGAAATTATTATTTTTGAATTATAAAAAATTTTTTTTAAGAAATAACTACAAAAATTATAAAAAAATTCTAGTGGACAAATTATGTACAAAAAAGCTTACTGTAGATGATCATCTTTACAGTAGACGCGATTGTTTTTCACGTAGCAGCTAGTTGACTTCGGAGAGTCCAACACAGATTCAGCAACAGCCAAATGACGGTCGCATGAAGAGCAGCGCAGACAATTTTCATGAAAGAAAGCGTCACCACCAACTTTTAGCAGAAAACTAAAGAAATTTTTGAGAAATGCGTTTTAAATGAATTGAAAATAATGAAAAAATACCAACAATAAATGAGTAGATACATACTATGTATAATATCTACTAGATAGCGAGAAGCAGAAAAAGAGAAAAGAAAGTGATACAACGGAGATGATAGAAATACATATATACATACATACACATATACATATACATATACACATGTATACATGTATGTAGAAATACGTAAATACATACCGTTCATTGATTTGAAATCCACAACCACGGCATTTTCTTGCTATCGCATCGAAATTACTTTTATTGGAATTAAAATCCTCGACTGTATTGCTTGATGAGGTCTGGTGTGTTTCTAAAATTCAGAATGAAATATCGGATTTTTTATACAAAAATAAAAAGGAATATACAATTTTAACACAATTTTAACTTTTAACGTTATTCCGTTATGGTAAATAGCCAAAAAGTAAAAAAATTGTATTTTAAAAATGGCAAAAATCAAGTTTTTAGCTCAATTTTGCTATTTTCATCATTCATTACGAGTAATCAAATGGCAATAATCTTTTTCATTCTCATTTTCATTTTTTCGGTCTTTAATTTCTCTATTTTTCTTATTTTAATGTTCTTCGAACATTTCTTACTTGTGGCTAGAGGCAAAGTCTCAACTGAGGTCGACGCGCTACCCAACACAATTATTGGCGGTCGATGTTGATAAATTGGCGTAAAGTTTGAGTTTAATGCATCGGTTAAACTTTGGCACTCCTGAATGGTGGAAGGATCATCGACGTGTGGAATTAGCGACATTTCCTCGGTCGATTCATAGGAGGCTATTTGGCTGGGATTGTCATCCGGCCGCATACTGTAGAATAGATGGGACGGTAGTGACATGATAATTTTTGAAAAGACTCGCCACTTTATTAGAGGCTATTTGTGGTAACAGTAAATAAAAAAATTTTGTATTAATAAAATTGTATTATGCTATTTACCGCCTTAGCATATTGTAGCCGGCGGAAGAAGGCGAAGAATGACAAATTCGAACAAATAAAAAAGCCACGACAAAACCGCAAAATTACCAAGGGGCGGCTTTCGGATGTGTAATAATATATAGCACGATGACGGTAAAGTGAGAGGTGTGAAAAGTGGGCGTTACATTCTGCCAATCCGCTTTTGCCAATGCTAATGTTTGTTTCGCTTTGCCAATTTCATCGCGAGTGCCGAAGCGAAATCCTTGCTGCTGCTTTTGCCATTGCGTTCAGCCATCAAAAGCTAGCTATAGCTACTCGTTCTTTTCCTTTGCTTTTTTCTCTTTTTATCCGCAATTGAAGACGTTGTTTTTGCTCGAGTATTGAAAATGGTCATATTTTTATCATACAATTTCTTTTTTGCTTTATGACGAGAAATTGTTTTCGGGATTTCACAGAAAGAAAGAAAGCAAAAGATGAAAATCCTTGAGTATTTTTTGAGTAAAAAGCCTTTCATCCTTTCTTTCATCTTTTCTTTCTTTCTTCCTTTCTTTCTTCTTTTCTTTCTTTATTTTTTTATCTACAGTTCTTTTCTTTCTTTGCTTTGAATTTCATCTTTTCTTTTCCTTTTTTTCTCTGTAGTTTACTATTTATTTATTTCGTATGGTTTCTTTTCACAAAAAACGTACAAAATGCCATTGGTCAAGAAAGGAATAATTTACATTGCTATTGACAATAAAGTATTATTTTCTTTGAATTTTTCTTTATCCTCCCAAAATTGTGGCTTTTATTTTTACCACATACATGCATGTATGCATAAGCTCTTTAATTTTTAATTTTTATTTTTTAGGTGTTCCCAAAATTTTAACTGTCAATTTACGAGATGACTGTGATCTTTATAGCTTAATAGCTATGTATGTATGTGTAATTGTTGCCTCAAAACTTTTATTTTTTTAACATTTTTAAACGGCCAATTCAAAATATAATTTTGCAAATTACAATACAAAATTGTTTCTTTTTAGAAAAATAGCATAAATGGAATGTACAATTCAATTCTTTTAATAAAAAGTTTGAAATTTTTTACTTTGGAAATTTTTGGTTAAATTTTACAAAAATGTATATGAATTGAGCAAAAAATTGGAATGTGTTTGGTTTTGGCGAAATGTTGCAATCAGTAGACTGTTTACTACCAATAAGTTTTGGTTGCCAAACGATTGGGGTATAAATACATAATCGGTCATATGAGGACGATTCTGAGCATTTGTTGGCGTTCCATGAGGTAGATCACTGTAGCCTTCTTTCGGAAATAGCGATGTGTACGGTAGACGATATCGAGTACATACGCATTGAAAATCAGCAAAAGTGCGGCCAAAATGAAAAGTGTTAGCGCAAACGTCATTACCGTATAATCCTCTATAAAAATAATAATGTAAATTACGTCAAATTTCCAACTTTTATGTATGTATGTAAATAAATGTTAAGGAATACACATAAATTACTGTAATTTTAGTTTAGCGTACCTTCAATTCTCCGGTATTTCCATCGGATTATCACGTCCAAAAAGCGATTGCCAAAAGTATGCAAAATCACCAGGACCATAATGGCGAGTAGACACAAAACACACAAAAAGCACTCTGTAACCTGCAAATTGTCGTTTTTTATACATATACTTCAGGGGTGCTACGAAAATAATTTTTCAATTTCGTAAATCGTAAATCATAAATTTTGGACCAAAAAAGCCGTAAATACGTAAATCGTAAATCGTAAATGTTAGCACCCCTGATATACATATATGTACATACTGTGTGCACTTCCTTTTGCATATGTAATGGAAATAAACAATTAGAAAATGTCTCAAAGAAAAGCTGCAGGACTATTGACTGGGAAAAGTTCATAAATTGAAAAAAATTTTTTGTGAATACACAAAGTTCTTGGAATTCATAATGGCAAATAACTTATTTTCGAAATTGAAAAAATCTTCTTGCCAAACACTTATTTTGGTTAATTTTTTTCATGATGTTTTAGATTTTCTGGCACAGGCAATTCGAATTTAACAATGTTTCTTACTATCTTTGTTGTTTTTGTGCAGTTTTCGACATTTTCACTGGGGGTGGGCAGGGTATAGCGACCCCCCAACACGTGTGCAATTGGGGGTGGGGGACGACCTCCAACACGTGTTGAAGTCCCCCAGTCAAACTCTAAGTCTAAGCCAAACTCCGAATCAAACTAACTCTAAGTCTAAGCCAACCTCCTATTTCCAGCCAGTTTCAACACGTGTTGGGAGGTCGCTATATACCCCACCCCCAATTGCGCTTGTTTCGAATTACGTTATAAATGATGCTGAGGAAAGTAGAGAACTGTACAAAAACAACAAAAACAGTAAGAAACATTATTAAATTCGTGCCAGAAAACCTAAAAAAATGATGAAAAAAAATTTTTTTGGGTCCAATTTTTTTGGAACCCTTATTTTTCGTATGTTTTTCTATCACCAAAGACATATATGTATAACCACAACCACCTCTTGCCCCAATCATATGTTGGTATTCCCCGTGCTTCAAAACTAAATTCCCCGTGGTTTAAAGGATTACATAAATTTCTCAGCACAACACTGACATTTACGGATTTTTATGTCCACCAATTTCTTAAGACTGTAAAAAGTTCGAGACATCTACATATAATAGTATCGAATGGCAATTTTACACTGGTGGAAAAGCTTTTATTTTAAAACCCAACTTTTTTGGGTTTTTGGGAGATGGTATTATTTACCAATCGAACTCATATTTTTGATGGTAATTAATATCAACCATAAGAAAGATTATCCGTGAAAAGTTTGTTGATCCGCCGAAAATTACGGTAGCAGCGCGCATAATTCAATTTTTACCCCGGAAATGCTTTTAGGCGCGCACTCTTTTTTTATAAACAGCTCATTTTCTGAAAAACTTTTCAATAAACGATTCTATTTCAGTTGCTTCTGCGTATAAAGCTAATTTTAAATGATATTTTAATCCGAAAGTTATTGTAAGATTCATTTCCAGAAAGCCAGTTTTGCACTGAAAATGGCTTCGGCGTCATTTTTAAGCCGTTCTAGCGTGCTCAGCTTTGAGTTTCTGAAAACGGCAATGACTCCTTGGGATAACCCTTGAAATTCTGCATCTAATGCTGTGCATTTGAAATTATTTTGTCTGGTGACAGTAGCGTACAAATGGCTAAAACTTTGTAAATACACCATCAAAATATCAACAGGAACTGTATTGAATTTATTAACCGGAATTTCTTCGTTCTTTAACAATTCTACTTTATTTTTATTGGAAAATTCTTGGAGAATTCTTGGAGAACAATCCAACAATCCAGACAATTTCCACACCTTACGAACAATTACCAAGTTTTTTACTAACTTCAATAGAAACGCCAAATAATTGCGAATCAACCCAATGCAAGGAATTTTAGAAATTTGTAATTTCTTACTTTCAGCGAGAGAAGAGGCCATAGATAATATGACTTTTCGGTGCAAAAGCCAACGGCCGCACAAAAAAAGCCCACAGTAGCCCAACTCAGCTGAATTACGGTGAACGAGTCGATGGAGCCAATCTTCAACGTGAAATAAAACGTTTCGAACGCTAGCCTCAAAATGTCAAGCACAAATACGATTTTTGCCGCCTCCTCAAAGCAAACAAAAATTTAAATACATGTAATGTTAGGTAAAAAAATTAAAAAAAATTAAAGTCTTAAAAATTCAAAGAGAATTACTTCTAAGATTAAAAAAATTTGAAGACTAAAATTAGAATTTTAACACTTTTTAAACTTTAAAAATTGTAAATTTAAAATAAAAAAATATGCGGCGTTATACTTATGTACATATGTATACATACATACATACATATGTAATATGCTGCAAAAATAAAAAATAAAAAACTCGAAAAACGTACAACAATGTGAACCCATTCAAAGCAAGTACGATATTTTTCGCCGAAAAAATATGTCTGTGAATATTCATTACTCATATTCTTTGGCTGCGGAACGGTCGAAGCACAGCCAAGTTCATTTAGCTGCTGCAGCCAACAAATTAATTGAACGATAGCAAAGTGTCAAGACAATTAACAATTTCAAATTCGAATTTAACAAATAGCTATTATCAGTGAAAGACGATATGGCTTTTATCACTATTTTTCCGGTTTTGATGATATGATATAAATGATGAGAGACTGATAAGTACATGCTTGAAATAAGGACAACTGTCAATCTCTATCAAGCCACATTTCTGCAGCTTTTCCTGTTGAGGACATAAAAGCAGTAAAGAAAATTTGTTGTTTGTCATTTTGTTTTAGCAAACAAAGATGAAAAGCTTTGTTCGGCGGGTTTTAAGTTCAAGTTTATCCGTTTTGCCTTATTAATTTGCATTATTAGTTTCTTTTTCACAACAAATTTTAAATAAAAAAATGAAAAAATAACTACTTCAACCACAATAACTACTTCAACCACACACACACACACACACACACACACACACACACACACACACACACACACACACACACACACACACACACA
>SAUE01000152.1:57916-129243 GCA_009724625.1 Deladenus siricidicola | reverse complement strand
ACACACACACACACACACACACACACACACACACACACACACACAGCTCGGAAAAATAGTGGATGTTTAGTTGTGGCGGTACAGCCATTTTGTACCATGAAAACACTTTTATGGGATTTCGACCTCAACGTGGTTTAAATTAGTCTGTTGTGATCTGGTGCACATTTCTTTTTTGCGTGTGGATTTTATGATTTTCTCTCATTTTTTATTGACATTTATTTGCAACCTTCTTCCCAATAAATAGAGTATTTTTGTAACCGGAAGGCTAACAAATAATTACAAACAAATATCTACAAATCACAACTTTCAAAACCGTGGCTGCTGCATGTTTTGTTGATTCCACTGCGGCTGTTGCTGTTGTTGCTGATGTTGTTGATGTTGCTGTTGTGCCAATAAATATTGAGCATTTTGCTGTTGTTGCTGCTGTTGCTGCTGGGTATTCATGAGAATTTGTTGTTGTTGCATATGCGCTACAAAAAATTCATGATATCTTGAAAAATAATATCTTGAATAATTGGTGAACAAAAAACTCACCATTTTGCTGTATCATATGTTGTTGTTGCTGCTGCTGCTGCTGTTGTTGAAATTGCGGCATTTGTTGTTGGTTTGGATGTTGTTGTTGGGCGCGCATTTGATTCAAATGTTGTTGTTGAACATTTGGCACCATGCCTGCAATTTTCAAATATAACTCTGATTCTTCACCCCCCCCCCACGAAAAATGTGGTTAAAAATTTCGATTTTCGACAAATTTCTTCTTTCGATTTTCGGTGATTATTTCCTTTTGATTTTCGATTTTCAAAATCTCAAATTCTTTTTCATTTTTTGTTTTAATAAAAAGCGAAACCTTGCCCTGCGACCATTATGTTTTGTTGTTGGAAATGTTGTTGATGGATGCTCGCGTTTTGAATGTTCTTTCCCGCGTTCACATTCCCAAAATTTTGCGAATTCTAAAGATTTTCTTCTTCAAATTAAAAATAAATCAATAAAATATTTGACACAAAAAAGTATACCGGATGCATTTGCGGATTGAGCATATTGGCTCCACTGCCATGCGCGAAATTCATTTGATTCCCGCTAGCTAAAATTTGAATATTTCTTTTGCTTGTATTCATTTTTGTTGGCCCTCCCCCCCTTCCCCCAGCTAGACCATAAGATTTTTTGAATTTTGAAAATGTTGCAGGTAGTTTGAGCACTGATTTCGAGTATAATTTTTTTAACGTGCGACATTTATTATACGTAGATATCGCGCCAGATCGCAATCAAAAAAAAATATTTAAAACAAATAATCAAATAATAAAAAAATTAAAAAAAAGAAGAAAAATTTACCCTGCATATTCATTGGCTGTTGAGCTTGCTGTTGTTGTTGATGTTGTTGCTGCTGCTGATGGAGACGTTGCTGCTGCTGGAATTGGTGCTGTTGCTGCATGTTTGCAGGATTGCCAAATCCGGCGTTTTGTGTCATTCCCATCTGTTGCAGACCCATTTGTTGCTGTTGATTTATCTGAGGCTGATTTTGCATATGCTGCTGAACGTTTGCCATCATCTGATGCTGCTGCTGATTGTTCACAGCTGCTGCATACTCAGGTGGAGGATTTACGGTATTCATTTGTGGCTGTTGCTGATTGGCAAACATTGTGGATTCCATTTTCATTTCCATCTTCATTTGTGGCTCAAACTATAACAACTTACTCTGATTATTTTATGACTGGCGTCGCGATGAATTTTTTCATGTGGGAATCCAATCAAAAAATTTTTCTATGGCAGGGGATTATCAAAAGTTCAATTTTTACAAAAAAAGCACAGAATTTCCAAAATAATTGTCCGAGTGAAAAGTGAAGTGGGTAGCGGTATTGTAAGGGTTTGATCGTAGAGGGGTGGTCCATGGAATATGATATCTTTTTGTCGATATATTCTAATCAAAAGAGATTTTTTTTAATGTTGCAATTTTCACACACCTTTGTCATTCCTATATGCTGTGCCTGAGAGCCGCCTGTCACAGACGATTCGCCGCTGCCGCCTCCCATTTGGCGCATTTTCTTCACGGCCGGCGCTTCCATTGACGCACCGCACGCGCTCGTTGCCGACGCGTGAGCAGCTACGGTAGGTGGGATAGCCACACCACTGTGTTGTTGTTGCTGTTGTTGCTGCTGTTGTTGTTGTTGTTGCTGCTGTTGATGATGATGCATCTGCTGTTGTTGGTGTTGTTGGTGTTGCTGATGCTGCTGTTGTTGTTGTTGTTTTGTGCTGCCTGATTTATCCTCATCGTCCTGGATAAATTCTCGCTTGGGATACGGTATTTTACAGCCCGCAAAAACGTCCGTAGTTGGCACTGGTTCGTCCTTGAAGCAAACAATTATCTTCCCACTAATTTACAAGGGAACGTCAAGTCAAAAAAAAGAAGAAATTTTGGGTGTTATAAACAATTTCGAAATACATTTATGCTCGTTTTTAATCGTTTTGGGCACTTTTTTAATTTGAATCATAGCTCGGCGTGACCCCCCGCGAAAAATCGTGATTTAGTGTGCCACCCCAAAAATTTTGTGTGGTCCGAGCTATGATTTGAATGCAGAATGCAAATCGAATTGTCTTCTACGCCGAAATAAAAAAAGAATTTTTTGTTATTGGACCAATAAACGGAAAGCGAAACAAAAATATTTTTAAAATATTTAGAATCTTATAGATATGTTGTTTTTTTAAGTTATTTCAGCAAGTTTTTTGCATATTTGGTAAAGCTGAGAACCTTGAAAAACTGGTGGTCCATTGCCTCTGCGGCGGTGATACGGTTTAGGGGATCCATGGTGAGCAGCTTTTGTAGTAGGGTGAACGTGGAACTGTCGGCCTTGTGATTGTACTTGTCCATGTGCTTTTGTAAACTACATCTCAAGAAGCTAAAAACCAAAAAATGTTGAGAAACAAAGGAAATGAAGTTCTGTCGCACCCATCTACAGCTATAAATTCATATATCCTTATCGTATGGGCCACATTAAAATATTATTTTCCGTAGGTTTTTGACTAAATTTTTTATATCTACGGCCTACAGCCTACAGATATGAGCTGAAAAAGACTCACTCTTCACGATTAAAATCCTTGAGAAGCTTTTGGTACTCGGGCATCTTCTTCAAGTCGGGCCAATCGCTTTCCTGGGGGAAACCCATGACGGAGAATATCTTCTTGAGCTGGTCGGGGTGGTAGGGCGTGATGGACTTGATATCCTCTTCACGGCACAAAAATATCGGTTCCGACGTCAAGAGTTCCGCAAAAATACATCCTATCGCCCAAATGTCTATCGCCTAAACACATATAATACGTGTATGTACATATATATATATATATATGTATACCGGACATACATCTCAACCAAATCGAAAATTCAACTTTAAAATTAAACAGCAAATTCAGTAAGAAAACTGCTTTACCTTGGTGTAATGTTTGGCGCAAAGCAGCAATTCCGGAGCTCTGTACCAGAAGGTCACCACCACCGGGTCTAACTCCGACATCGGCTTGAGGGGATTGTGGAAGATTCGAGCGAAACCCATATCCGCGATCTTCACTCTAAACGTTTTTTTGCAAAATTTTTACTTTTTCTATATAAAAATATATGTAAAAATATAAAAAATTACTATAAAAATTTAAAATTAAACGAATTCCTTAGCAGTATATTTAATAAATCGTATAAAAAATCAATTAAATTTCGAAATTCACTCATTGTTACGAGCACAGAAAATTTATCATAAATATATAAAAGCTTATGTTTTGCATTTTCTATACAGTAACCTCACCTTCCACGCTCGAGACCGGTGCCCTCGCCCATGACGAGTATGTTGGCGGGCTTGAGATCGCGATGAATAATCCAGTTTGTGTGCAAATAATGAATTCCGTCTAGGATTTGATACAGTAAACTTTTTACCATACCCTTTGGCACCTGAATGAATATATACTTTGTAATTGATTAACGAAAACTTTTAAGATTACCATAACGCGCTGCTGTTTGAGCTTAGCGGCGCGGTGAAATTTGATGATGTGCCAGAGGTCGTGTTCAGCGTAGTCGAAAAGCAACCAAACCTTACGGTCTTGTGTGAGGAAAACTCGTTGGAGCTTGATCAGATTCGAATGACTATATACATACATATGTACATGTATATGTATATGTAGTATATGGATGAGTAGAAAATAATTTTGAGATTTCGAAAATCGAAAATCAAAAAATTGAAAAATCAAAATTTGAAAATCGAAAGAAGAAAATTGTCGAAAATCGAAAATTTGAATAAATTTTCCAAAAATTTTTTTCCTTTTCGGCTTATATTCTCATAAAAAATAAAATTGCCAGATTTTTGAGTTAATTTTGACTGTATTTCTTCAAAAAAATGTTTATGGATGAGTTCTACAAAATTTTGAAAATTTGCGAAAAAACGGCCAATTTTTCAAAAATCGAAAATTTTCTCGCCCCATACGTACGATATTATGTACATATAATACATACATACGATATTTCAAGTAAAATTTTAAAATTAAAAAAACCAATAAAGTATTATCATAAAATACAATACATTATATTCATACGATATACAAAATAATATGTGCAAATTTATACAGTAGTCTTCACCGTACTTCAATTCTCTGAGAAGTGCGATCTCGCGGCAGGCTGACATGGAAAAGCCGGCACCCTCAATGAGTTTGAGTGCGTAGCACGTGCCCTCCTTGCCGGGCATCGGATTGCGCGGAGTCGCTTTGTATACGTGACCGTATGTTCCGCGCCCAACCTAAATATATACGATATAACACAAAACAAAAGTACATTTTTAATTTACATATTGTATTATACTTTGTTCAATAATGTTTATGGTTTATGTCATTAAAAATTAGAGATAATCATTTACAATTGAAAAGTAAAAAATAATAAAACATAACAATGAAATGCGTTTCAGTTTCGGTCAATTATTTTGTTTCAATTTGAAAATGTTGATACAAATATGAAACTATTTTTGACCGGAATATAAAAATAATTCTGGATTACGTAATTTTAAAGAATTTTTATCGATTCAATTCTGGATTGAAAAATTTGATTCCTATTAAAGTTGAAAAATTTGATTCCTATTAATGAAGTTGTCTAAAGAAATAATTCATTTAATCTTGATTGAAGTGAATCTTCATAGATTCATGCATGATTCATTCCTGATTCTTCCACTTCACAGCATTGGAATTATCCCACCCCACACGCAAACGCAAAGTGGCCCTGGTGAATTGTCGTTGCTAGCATACCTTGTTTCCTTCAAAGCTAAACAAGTCCTCCACTTTTTCACGCTTTCTCGCCAATTCATCGCGAAATGAAGAATCAATCATCTTCTAATATTCGATATAATATTAAATTCGAATAACATTAGTGAATATTAAACATAATTTTCTTCCAAAATTGTTTTCGACCGCAAAAAAAAACAAACAAAAATTTCGTTTGAAATTTTTCTTGCTATGTGTTTTCACCCAAAAAATTTGAATTGAAAACAAATGAACCTTTTGGGCATAAAGGAAAACTTAAAAAAGAAGCATCAAAATCAAACTTTACTATATTTTCGGAAAATATGTACATATATGTACATATGTACATATTTGTACATATACATACAATAATTTAATTTTGTGTATTAGGGTATTTTATAGATACTATCACACCCCCGATAATGCGAGTCACCTGGGGTGGGTATGGCGACCCGAGTTCGCCCCAATATCAACCGATCATGGCTTTGCTTGCTGCCACGACTGAATAGGCAAAGCAGCAGCCTTTCGTTCAGCTTAAGCACGAGAGAAAGAAAGACTCACGTCTTTCCTTTCCTCGAGCTTGCTAATGATGATCAGCGGCTGTTCAGCCTTCTCTAGTCTCTTTATTACATCATATTGCATATATTATAAACCTTCTTGTGACAATACAAAACAAATGAAGACTAAATGAAAAACGCGCAACAATTTGCCGAACAACTTACATGTCGATTACTTGTGCCGATGAATTGGATGATGGCCGATTATGAGGGCTGATTGGACGAGGGCCGAGCAATGCCAAAGCGCGGGCTAACGGCTCGTTATTCCAATAACAATAAGTATGGAATTGAATTTGCCCGTCAAGAGACATTAACTCCAAAGTGTCACTCAAGCGCATACGACATTGTGTGTGTATGATTTTGGTATCATATTATACATACATTTTGTACATACATAGACCATTTAAAATGGATTATTGTTTACTTTCTTGATTTTTTTACTTATTTTATTTCCTTGGCGGCTTTTAATCAAGATAACAAAATAAAGCCAACAGATTTTGATGTTTTCGATTAATATTTTCTAACATATTTTAGTATTCCCCAGTATTTTTTTAAAAATCATTTGCCACAAAATGATCTATCACATCCTTCTCATATCATATCAGCTTTTGTATATAACAATGTGAACTGATTTGATATTTTGTTCTCATTATTTTAATTTTTTTTATTTTCTTGAAATTAATTGCGCTTCCCCATCAAGCCTAAAATAAAATCATTCTCAGCCAATTCTCAAATCATTCTCAGCCAATTCTCAAATCATTCTCAGCCAATTCTCAATTCATTCTCAGCCAATTTACTCGCTCATTTCATTTTATTTATTTTTCGCTTCTAATCGAAAAGAGACGAAAAATAATTTCTAGCCGTGAGCAATTACACAAGTCTCACTTCATTAATGAATTTGCATTGCACAAATGTGCAAATTTGCATCAACATTGTAACAAATGCAATGTCGCACATTGTCATTGTATGCAAATTTTTAGAGCCAATTGAAATGGCCACTTTTAATTTTTATCTTTTTCGTAGTTTTTTTCAATTTTTTTCAATTTTTTGTCATAATTTTTCTCTCAATTTCAGCAATTTTTTGATGGATGTTTTGTTAATATGAGGATGCTATTTTATTCAACATTTTTTTTGCAAAATTTACATAACATTTGTGTTCTTTTTTTACATTATATTCTTTCCGTTTTTCATTGCTTATTGAGGCTTTCGCCCCCAAAAATGTATGCAAGTGGAATTATTGACGGAAATAATCATTTAAATCTACATACGGTTGAAATACTCACATTCCGTGCTCCATTTCAGAAAGAAGCCCGGGGTCGCCCTTCTGAATTTTTTGTAAAACGAAACGCTTTAGGTTTTCTTGAGCAAGTCAGCATTTGCAAGAGTGTAAGTCAGCGTGGTGAATGTACTCTAATGTGTATGTTTGTTTGTATTGTGGAATGTGTGCGTTCGTTTGGATTTTTCTATTCGATGAAAATGTTTTAAAAACAAAAAGGTAATACAAAAAGATCATTTCCTGTATATTTAATTCCACAAAAAATTTATTTTGCGCGAAATAAAATGGAAATAATTTGAGTTTATCGCCACAGCAATTATTTGAGCATTTATTTTGTGGCAGTAAATGAATAAAATAAAATGTTGTTTTTGCGAGTGAAATTAACACAAAAATTCTGTGGAATAGAAATGTGACGGCAAGGTTTTAGGTGAACGATTGTGAGGGAAATACAAAGAAAAGAAGGCCGAAAGAAACGGAGAGAACTTTAAAACAGACAGAGAAATCAGATATTACGTATAGGAGCACACAGACAGAGAAAAACATGGAAAAATGTTGGAAAATGAAATTGTTCTGTTGTTCAATTTGTATGCTGTAATTATTGCTTGTATGTTATCGCAGATTAATACATAGCAGTTCTGATTTTGGTACTATGCAAAAAACGGTGACTTGCTACTGAATACACTTATGCCCGAGTTCAGTTAGAAAAGGTCACTATGCAAATTTTTATAGAAAATTTTTAATTATGATCAATTTCACCAGATGTTTTCAATTACTTCACTTCAGGAAACCGAGTGCGTTGAAATTAATGATCATTGCGGCATTATGGAGAATAAAAACGATAGTGGAGTTGAGGGCGAAACTCCACTGACTTGGATAGCGGACCTTGTGTTCCAGCGTCACAATCGTTCTCTCAAATACGTGGACAACGGGTGAGTCCACAGCACATTCAACTGCGACCTGTGGCATTCTCACAGCCAAGTTGAAAAATGAACCACTAAAAAGTTTTCGTATTTTTCTCAGTACCGTAAGAATGCTTACTGTCAAGTGATATGAAATTTATAGTCTAAATCATCAAATTAAAAAAAGTCGTAATTCTAAATGTTTCTACGCTACATTACAATAAAACTCTCTTCAACTTTAACATAAGGGAAGAGGTTTGAATGAATATTGACCGAATTATGTTCCATTGATCCTTATCTATTTTACAAAATTGTTCTTTTTTTTTTTACTTTTTTGACAATATTTGTCAATAAACTTGTTTGATTTGGTTTTTATACTGGCAATATTGCCATTTTTGAATAGCTCCCAGAAAGTTATTTAATTTAGAAATGTTTTTGCTATTTTAAAAAATTTTACAATAATTTTTTTCTGTGGTATGCGGAACAAATCACGTGTAAGTGCGAAATTTATTTGAAAATAAGTTTTAAAACATTCAATTTCTCATCACTTGGGAATTAGAAAATATGTATATAATATGTAGCTTTCACTTTTTGAGCTCGAAATTACACATTTTTACACAAAAATGTATTTCGAGGAATTTTGAAGAGCATTTAAAAACAAAATGGGTCCAAACAAAATACATACGTTATGGTCCAAATACGTTGCCAAAAAGTTGCTTAAAAATTTCTAATCTTTAGCGAATTGCTGATTCTGTCGGAAATGTCGGAATGGGAAGACATTTACTCGCGAATTGTCGATAATTATGGCTGGATTTGTGTCTTCATCACGTCAATCTTTGTGAATTTTGTGCTATTCTTTTCAAGTTTTGCCAAAGGACGACGTCAATTGTGTCACAAAAAGTTTTTATTTAAAACTAAACAATTGTTGTCCAGCGTTAAGAATGGGAGGGAGCTCTTTGAGACTTGAATTTTGGCTCTAATTTTGTTTTCGATTTGTTTTCGATCTCGATTTCAACGATTTATTTGACGAAAGTAATTTTGAAGCGCTGTAGAAAAAAAATAGTTTATGATTTTCCAGTTTTCCTTGCATTGGAAAAATGTTTTCTAAAAGACATTTTTGTGCTGCAATTTTTTTGAATTAATTCACTTAATTCTATTTTCAGTGGAAAAAGAGTAAAGTTTTTAATTTTAAATTGCTTTCTTTCCGCCAAGCAACGTTTACTCGCTTACGAGTTTAATTGATTTCGAATTTTGGAATATTTTTTCAGGGTGCAATGTTTGATCGCGAATTTGGCGTTTTGTAATATAATTTTGTCGGCAGGCTTTTTGGTTTACACTTTTCTGGTGGACGTATATTACGATGTAGACTCCTTCAACACTCTTCTCAGACTCAACGAGAATGGCGACTTCGCCCGAATATGGCCTCTCGGCAAGGCAAGTTCCTCTCTACACACCGTCTCTAATAACTAACGTGTCCATTTTTGAAATGAAATATACATATGTAAACTTTGAAAAGGCAGTAAATCAGAGAGAGAGAAAACTTTATAAAATTGAACATTGTTCTACATATATTTCAGCAATTTGTGCACGTGGAAATGGTGGAGAATTTTGCACTGGCGCAAAATACAATTTTGGCAACAATTTGCGTGGACCGTTATTTGAGTCTTTTGGAGGGATATTTACCGTATCTGAAAAGTTCTATTGTATTTGTCGTGTTTCTTTTGTTTATACCGTATCTATTGGCGCTGATCGTATTTGACTATGGTATTCTCCGCTTATTTTTGGACTTTACCGTATCTATAATAATAAAGTAAGCAATTTTTAAAATATTTGTTTCAAATTTTTTATCTTTTCTGCGACAATTTAAATCATTATTTACATAATTAAAAATTGTAGGCATTTATGTACAATATTTACAAAAATAGTAACGAAAATTTTTGGTATTAGGTAGGCATGATGGTTTAAAAATGTAGAATGACAATGGTCTATTGTACTGTAGGTTGTGTGCGTTGGTGGTGCCGTCACTTTTGAGCGCTGTACTCATGAGCTGCATCCTTGCACGATTGCTTCAAATGCGGAAACTGGGCAACAACGACAACAATTACGGTAATGGAGAATGCTGCACATCAATAGCGATTACCGTAATTGTTTTGGCACAAACCATGGAGAAGTTTGGTCTGTTTCTGGAATTAATGAAATATAATTTCATGTTCGAGCTCATCGTCGGGGAGAGGGAATCCGACGAAATGCTCAGACACTTCCTCGCCGTTTATTATCAGGTAAGCGGCGAATATAGAAGAGAAGAGAGAGGGAGGGAGAAAGAAAGAAAGACAGAGAGAGAGGGAGAGAGAGAGAGAGAGAGAGAGAGAGAGAGAGAGAGAGAGAGAGAGAAATTTTCACAGGGAAAGGAATTTGGTGGAGGGGAAAGATTGAAAAATCACCAAAATTGTTTTTCTTCCTTTTTTACACTAGGAATTACGGCTACCGCTTCCCCCTGACTACACCCCTCATATTTAATTGTGTTTATTAAAATGACTTAATGTTTGTGTTGAGGTGTCTCACACGCTGTTCCTGTTGAGTCCACTGTATTCGGCGTTGCTGATATTGCTGTTGCTGCGCTTCTACCGTAACCAGCTGCTGGGCTTTTGCAAAGCGTTTCTGCGGCGACTTTTATGTCAAAAGCGGCCGCGTCTCGACTACAATAGCGAGACAATGCGTTCCATCATCGCTGAACAGACTCGTGCCCGACAGTTGCGAATGGCCTCCATTTACTCGGGCTGACAAATTAGAATTTAGGCTTTGAAAATTATTATGTAAAAAACCAGAACTAATAAATTTATTAGCATTTCAAGGGAATCTTAGGAACAAATAATATGCCTTCAAGAAAGTCACAAAAGTATAGCCTTTAAAATTGTAGAAAATAAAAAATAAATATGTTTAGTAATTATATATTTTGTAATTACATATGTCCGATTGTTTCGCATATTTTGTTTATTTATTACTGGTATTTTTTGTATAATAAAAAAGTAAAGTAAATAAAATATCTATTATAATTTTGTAATCCTGGTTGTAACAAGCATATGGCTTTAATTTAATTCCTCGCATATAATTATCAAAAAAATTTAGGGCGTTGACTAAATAATAAAAATAAATAAAAATTGGGCAATTCTTCCTCAATCTAACAATTCTTCTCGATCTAGGAAGTTTTATTATTCTTTTTTTTTTGAATTTGTCACATTTCATTAACTTTTCCCTTTTCAAAATTGACTTTTAATTCAATTTTGTATATGAAAAATTTGATTAAAAAGTCCCAAGATGAATGTATGGCTAAAAACGAGCAAATATTGTAAATATTTTCAAGAATACTGTATTTGTACGTGTTTGTTAAACATTTAAAAAGTCTCTTTTTTTCTTTGACCTTGCGCGCCGAGAATATTTAAACTAAAATTTGTTTGAATTAACCGTAAATAGATAATTTGAATGATTTAATTAAATGGGAATGATTTTAACATGTGATTTTTGTGAATTGTTTCAACCGGAAATTACTGTCTGATTTTTTGAATTTTTTATTTATTTAATATAAAAAATGCATTCAAAAGACAAAAATACATATTAATTTGAATTAAAAAGCAAAAAAAATATATATTTGGAGAATAAAAATCGAATCGCTTTGCATTGATACTCATCACACTCTCAATTTCTGTCATATTCTTGTGATTTCAGTTCGAAACTATCGAAAATAAAATGTTTTAACATTACTTATCACCGGAATCAATCGATAAAAAGAATAGCGGCTGTGGTAAATTGATGAGAAGAATATGTACATATTCTGCAATAACCGTAACATAAAATTACAATTTTTAATTCTAAATATAATTAAAATTTTTTTGAATATTGTCTCAAAACGACCGCAATATTTTTGCAAAACAACTCGTTTTTGAATTGAGAACTTTTAAGAAATGTTTCCATAATTATTTCACACCACAACAACAACAACAACAACAACAAAAACAACTCCCTTCCATTGTTTCAAGTTCTAATGTCAAAAGTTCTAATGCCAGCGCTAAACATTGAGGGAAATTTTCTGCAAAAGTCAAACAAATACTTTTTGAAGGTTCAGGAACAACGTTGTCGGGGTTGTTATGTATAGCTAATAAGTTAGTGCAGAAAATTCTTTCAAGTGCTATGGAAACATTTGAGACTAGACGATAATGGAAAATGGATATCTCTTAGGTTTACTCCCTTCAAAAAGTAAACAAATTTCCAAGAACTAGAACAGTTTAAGGAATTAATTTGAAAGGAATAAACAAAAGCTCAAGGTATGATATAATAAAAAAATGAAAAATACATACAAATGGCATGAGACAAAAAATGATAAATTCTCATACCGAAAGACTTGAGGAAAGACCTTTTCAAACGAATTTTAAATTTTGCTAGTTTTTTTAATTCCTTTCTTAAATGAATCAGCAAAATTTGTTTAGCAAATTCAAACTCGTTAGCAAAGTTGAAATTTCTATGCCACATTGAAAAATTCAAAGTGAATATTGAGGAAAAACAAACTAAAAATTAGTCCTAATCTTTGCTGAAGTTTCCCCGATTATTCCGTCCTCAGTGCCCAATCAACATTGCCGAGCGTAACATTCGATGAGCCCAAGCCAAAGACAGCAATTGGCCTGAATCGGAAGCTTTGTATGCTGGCGAGTTGGAGGATCGGCTTGGGTACGGTAGGCGTTGAATAATATTCGACTCGGTTTTTCATCAAAATCGGTTGTCGTTGGATTACGGTATCACATACGGTAGTTGCCGTTTCGAATATTGTTGTTTCGAGGCTGGATACGGTATTAACAAGACTGGACCCAGCATTTAAGCATCGTCGTATGGTGCTAATACCGGCCTCTAGGCCGGATTGGGCCGAGTTTTTGAGAATTAACGCCGGTGAAGGCGAAGCGCGCCTCGAGTGGAAGAGGATATCGTAGAGGTCTGCTGGGAATTGAGGGTCATTCACCACAATTATCGACATTTTCGAGGCGATAATCGGCGTCAATTCTACAAATTTCATTGAGAATTCAAAAACGAATTATGTAATGCAATAATATCGCTAAGTAAATCAGCATAATCTAATCTACCATGAACATTTCAACAAATTTTCCGAAAATATATTTTTAAAGAATAAAATATATTTCTAAAGAATAACTGTAACTTGCTCTAAAAAATAAAATAATTAAATTTTAAAGAAAAATTTCACTAATCAAAAATGAATGAAAAAGCAATGAATTTTAAAGACTTCGCAAAAAGCTTTTAAAGCCGAATAATTCGTTCGGGTCAACGGAATGAACGGAATTTTTAAATCCAATTTTTTATTTTTTAAATATTTTGAATCCAAAGCAAGGTCAAAAATTCAAAACATTCTTTGGATATTTTCTCCTAAAATTATAAATTATCGTGAGGGCGAGAATTTTTCCTAAATTTGACTTTTTTTTTCATTTGATTTAATGAGACAAAATCGAATTGCATTCAATAAAAAAGGAAGAATGAATTAATTAATTAAATGTCGAGCACGAGGCAAAAGTTTGCGAACAAACAAAAATCTATTTCTCTGGTAAGTCTCTCTCTCTCGCTTTCTCTTTCTATTTCTTTCTTATTTTATCTCGCCCCTTTCTGTCTGTTAGACTAAATATAAATGTATTTAATACATAAATCAACTTTGATAATAAAAGAATAATTTCAAATTTCGAAAGCTGATCTTTGTTCAAAGAAAATTCTTAAAATTCCACACAACATAATGTTGTTTTCGCTTTCCAGAGAAAAATACTTTTTGCCAGAGAAAGATACAAAGTATTGAAAAATATTGAATAAATAAATCGCGAGGGCGTGGCACAGCCGCTTGGGCGGGGATTGAAGCAGATGTCAAAGGCGGGAAGTGAGGGGGTGGCGCAAAAGAAGGTGGCGAAGGCTGGGGCAAAAGTTAGTGCAAGAGGGCGTTGAGCGGAAAATAGAAGAGGTGAGAGTGTCGCAGAACGCAGTTTTCATCCTATACAGTTTGATGGCATTTTTAAACAAAAGTAAACTTTTCGCGCAATTTATATACCGCTCCCGCTCCCTCCCCTTCTTACCAAAAAATTTTGTATTTTTTTTTCAAATTTTTAAATTGAAGGACGAACGCATCAAGAGTTGTTTGACATCTGATTATCTTTACGATTCCGAATTATTCAGTCAATATTATTTTTGAGTGTGAAGAAATCGGCATTTTCAGAAATTCAACAATAGTCAAAAATCGTCTTTTTTGGTTACTATGTATTATTTTTGAGTGATTTATGGTTCTTCTTGTTGTTGCGTATCGAATTGCGGTTTTTCACGAGCAATCACGCCGAGCTATCATTTTTATATGATCAAAATACATATAAAATACGTACAAATCAAAATACATAATTTACATATGATCAAAATACATAAAAAAATCTTTCAGGCTCACCGTACAGATAAAACCGTCCCCAACTCTGCCCCTGCTCTCACCCCCACTCTATTAATAAAGAATTTTAAGAGGAAAAACAAAAATAGATAGAATTAGTGTTGAAAAAATTGATTTTTTGACCATTTTGCGAAGAAAATTACGACGATTTTTTCACTAAATTTAATTCGATTTTTGCTCCATTTTTGGATTAAAGTTGGTTCGCAAACCGCAGAGGACGATCATTCTGATAATTTTTGGCATATTTGCATTTTTAATTGCCGATGACTCAAATTTAGTAAATAATAATAATAATAACAATAAATTAGTCACACGAATTAATTTATAATAGTAAAAACTAATAATAATACATATACAGTTGGCAGATAAATTAGTCACATAAAGTCAAAGAATGATAATGAAAAAGATTAACTTTTACAAAGATCCCAATTGCTCATGTTGTCTGAACCGAATTTTGTTCAACAAATAAGGAAAAATCTGAAAACAATCTATAATTTCGAAATTTTAAAATTTTTTAAAATAAACTTTGTTCATTTTGAATTAACTTTTTCGTTTTTTAATAAAAGTTTTGTAAAATGTTTCCATGAAAAATTAATTTTATAAAGTGTAGTAGACTTCATTTTATCGAGAAAAAAGAGTGGCGAAATGAAACACTTTATATTTTATTTTAAAGTAAAGTGAAGTGGCAAAATTAAAATGACCCTGGTACGAATGTAGCACCTATTAGAAATTACAAAACAGGGACCAACATAGGACCATACCGGGATCAACATATGCATTATTGTTACAACATTATTTATAAGTTAGGACTAACATTGTTTATATTTCAATTAGAATTAGCTTGACTCAATTTTTTACGTTTACGTTAATTTTTGGCAAATTTCATTTCGCCACTTTACTTTTTTTCAAGTAAAGTGAAGTTCATTTCACTTACCATTTTATTGTAAAGACTTTGTTAAATTGGAAACACTGTCTATAAAACATTTTCCAAAAAATATTTAAAAAGTCATAAACCCAATAAGGAAATAAATAAATAAAGCAGTCCAGTTTGCAATTTTTACTTTCCTAAAAATTTCAAAACATTTTCTTTGAAAGACGAGGCAAAAATTTTCTAATTTTATGGGAGTATCGACTCGAGCCCATTTTCCGTAAATTTACGCCTGGGGAACGAAAAGAAAAACTACAAAAAAGAATTTTCGAAATTTGTATTCCAACTTTTTTCATTCGCCTCGCTGATTAAATTATTCCATTAAATCTGCTCTCACAATCAGTCAGAAATTTTCGAGACACAAATTTGGTTTTGGGGTCACATCAAAAATATCCCGTCGATCGGTATGTTTGATTCTTGAACACCTCTTTCATCCGAAATTGAAAAGTTTGAAGTTTACGCGAAAAACCATAATGTATTATAGACGAAGGTTTAAGCTCACGTATTCAGTTACAGTAAACTATGTATGCGGCTTTTGATTCATTTACATAAGTCTATCGTAGTTGATTTAAACGTGTGACTATTGTACGTAATTAATAATATTAATAGAGGACGTAATTAATAATATTTCAGAATTAAAAAAGGTCAAGAATAAATCACACATTCCAAAACATCATCAAAAATATTTTAAATTCCAAGCAAAAAAAATCACAAAATTGCAACAACAAAAAAAGGAAGAAAAAGACAAAATGAAGAACAATGAAGTCCCCCCATTCAAAGTGCAAAAATCTCCCAAAAATAACACCAAAAAAATCAAAAGAAAAATTTTTGCAGAAGAAAAAATTGAACTAAAAATAGAAAAACAGCCGCCAACTTGGCAAATTAATGACATCTTTTTGATAAAAATTGGTTTAAAAATTCCCATAAAATGTGAGCTTGAAATTAAAATATTATAAAAAATTGAATTTTACGTTTTATAGAATTTTGTTTTTTTATTATGAAAATTAACGGTTAAAAATGATTTTATATTAAATAATATAGTAAGTATTCCATTTTTGCATTTCTCAAACGATTGTGGAATGCGGTAAGAAATTCTAACCTGTATTACAACATTCCTCGATCAAATTTTTTTATTTTTTTAACGAAAATGACACAAATAATTAACTCAAAATAAAGTTAAAATGTTTGAAATTTTCAACTATTTAACATAAAATTTTATTTTTTTTATAAATAATTTTTTAATGTAAAAAGTGGAATTGTGCAAAACCAGTGTTTTGCACTTTCAATTTAATTTGCGCCAAAAAATGACGCGATTATCGGCTATTTTATCTCCGAAAATTTAGTACTTTTTTTTAAATATAAAAGTCATTATGTATTTTTCCGTTTATTCAAAAAAAATTTATTTTTAAAAATTAAATTATTTCAATTTTAAAAATTAAATTATTTCATTTTTAAAAATTTAAATAATTTTTTTGCAATTTCAAAGGTGTCATTTGATCGTAAAATTTCATTTTACGTTTACGGTTTTTTGGAAACCACTTTTAGACTTCGAAATTTTTTAAATTTAGCCAAAAATGACGATATTAAATAAATATTTTCAACGAGCTCTTTTTTTGCCTTTTCAACTTCATTTTTTGAAAAAAATATACATATTATAAACTTAATTGTGTTTATGAATGAGCTATTATATACATATTATTTTATAATATCCAAAAATAACAGAATACATAGTTGTAGTCAAAAAAACACTTAAATTAAAACAAAAATGCAATAGATATGTATAAGCTTTTACAAAAATGCCGAATGTCTCATTTACAGTAACTTTTTGTTTTTGTTGCGTACTGTAATTTCTGTTTTCCAATACAAAATTTTTCAATGCAAAAATGTAAAATAAAATTAAAGAATAAATGCAAAAAACAAACCAAGGAGGAAAAATATTTGCTAGCGGCAAAACAATAAAAACATTTATGTGACTTGAAATAAGTACACAACTTTCAAAATAAAATAAATAAAAACTTCGATTCAGAAAATTTGCTGTTAATAAAAATAATTGGAATTAAGAATGAAAAAAATGTCAAAAAATAATTTTAAAAATTCTCACCAAATAATAATAGTTTAAAAAATCTAAAAACCTGAAATTGAGTTCCGGGGCGTTTGAAAAAAACTTAAAAAATGTATATTCGTCTATTTTTCATATTTTTAGAAAAACAAAAAAAAGTTACAATATTTTGAAACAAAATTTGGATTTTTTTTTCAAATGAAAATGAACTTTCCAGTTTTTGCAGAAAATTTGTAAATCGGAAGTGGGCTTGAGACATCAAATACTTGATAATGATAGTTTGGTTGATGTTAATAGTTGCTGACTGATTTAATTTATCACTAATTTTCCTATCAAAACACGGTTCAATTTCTCGTTGAGAATTTCTCTGAAATGTCAAGCAAAAAACACGTGTAACATACAAAAAATTTTAAAAATGAGCGAAGTGATTTGTAAAAATAATAACTTCAACAACGCTCGGGCGGAGCTGGTGGGGATGTCTTAACTAAATTACATACACAATGGCCAATTTACATGGTTAATTTAATTTCTCTTGTACATATTAACAAGTAGAAAGAAGCATGTAACTTCCCAGTAGCTTATTCTCATTCGTCTTACGGTATTCCGATAACGCATGTTTACGTCTAAACAGTTCCTGATTTTGGTTGGGGTTAAAAAGACGTCTGAACACAAAAAAAGAAAACATGCAGTTGGGGCTAGGTATGGAGGTTTTATCGAAAGGCAAGGAGCTGCATGTAACCAAATGTCAACAACCAGCCCCGCTCGACCAAAATCACTCGTAATTGACGAACTTGTCCATCCATTTTCGGTCTTTTGCCGCCGCTTTTTACAAAAAAATGTCCGCGTTTTCCCTCACAATACTCATCTCAGTATCACAACAATTTCGCAGAGTATCAATCGATGATTTTGAAATGATTAATCGCTGTAGGAAACGCTTCAATGTGACGTTTTCGCTTTATTTTTATTTATTTTTTGGTGAGAAAAGCGGAGACATTCCACAAAACAATTAAAATAGTGAACTGTTTTGCTGAGAAGAGTTTTTCGTTCGAGAATCTCACCTCACTTAGCATCTATTTTATGTGATATCTGCATCAGATGATACATATTAGCTTAATCAACTTTCAGCTGAATGATATAATATCTTCAAAAGTTATGTACACATTTTTCAAAAAAGAAAAAGAAAATTGATATTAATTGGCAGAGAAACTTGTGGGGATGAAATAGCATAAATGGTGCAAAAGTTGGGTGAAGATTGATAATAGTGATGAGATGAGTATGATATTGAGTATTGTAAAAATCATTTTAATTTTTAAATAGCGCCTCATTGTCTCCTTTCCGCACGAGACAAAGAACTGCGTGTTAAAGGAAAAGTAGAAAAATGAAAAACGTACCTTTGCAATTGTAAAGTACTTGCCAACATTTTATCGGAAATGTGCAAAAACCGAAACTTTGTAAAGGGAAGGCAAGATAGAGAGAGAGAGAGAGAGAGAGAGAGAGAGAGAGAGAGAAGAAAAGATAAACAAATGCATAGGAAAGAGACGAGAGAGAAAATTACAGGAACTGACAAAAGATGAACGTGAGATATTGGCAATTTTAATGAAAAATCTTGGTTTCTGTATCCAAGCTGCCGCTAAAAAGTGTACTGTCTTTTGGAACTTTTGGAAAAGAGCAGGTCCATCCATTACTCCAATGGCCATCGGAAAGGCATATTTTCTGTCGTCAGTTCTCAATTTTTGTACTGTCTCACTTTGGGTATAATTGATTAACTCGAAATCGCCCACAAACCTGTTCATAAGTTTCCAAATTCGCTAAAAACGATAGAAACAACAAAAAATTGTCGAAACACATTTTTGGGTCGCTAGCAGTGTTGTGACTTGACTCGCGAGCGACTCGCGCGTTTTTTGCAAAAAAATGCATCAAACTTTTTTAATTTTTTGCCAAAATTTGCGGTATTGTATCTCAGCGTAACATAATATTATAATTTACCAATTTTCTAAGATAACTAATAAAGAACGAAATCTGAGGATTATAAAAGTTTATTTACTTTTCATTTTTGATCGAAAACAAAAAGAAATAAATTTAATCGAAACAAGCGAAAATGTGCAAAAATAAAAAATGAAGATAAGGGATAAAAATTTTATAAACTTTTAACTTAAAATCAGGGAAAATTGCGAGTCGTTTTCAAAAAAATGCAAAAATGACTCATCCACTCGCGAGTCACAAAAGAGTCGTTTTGCGAGTCAAGTCACAACACTGGTCGTGTCATTGAAAGTGTCGTGTCAAAAACCACAGGGGGACCAAGGTGGGATTTTTAAGGGAAAATATTTTTTGTTGAAAATCGTTTCAAAACAACTTCAAATCATCAAAATCGTTTCGAAAACAGCACGCATACATATTAAGAGACTTGCCTACTAAAAGTGACCAAACCACTAGTAACCATATGTATTAATCAATTACTCCTCACTTTGTTTTAAAACTTTACTCCATCTTTTTATTGTAAATTATTGTATATGCATACTATCTACTACATATATGTAGCTAATATGTAGTTGGTGCAAAAAACTACTATATCACGGCCCACCTAATTACTATTTTTCAAACTCGTATGCACATGTATTAGATTTTTTTGCAAAAAGGCATTGAACAATTTTCCTGTATGATTTTATCCCCACGCGATTGAATTGTGAAAAGAATCGAAAAGTGAGTCAAACAATATTTGGTTTATCACTTCATTGAAGACTTTACTTTTTGATATATAATAGTTGGAATTTTTTTTCACTTTCGCTCGATATTTCTAAGTTTAAAAGACTTAAATAAAAATTACGAAAATTGCATTTTACTTCACAAATTAATTAATCTAACAAATTAAAATCAAATTAATTTAGTTTACAATAACTTGTAGAAGTTAAAGATTAATTTAAAAGTTTTCAACTTGGAAAGTTAAAATCGAAAGTTAAATTCTTGAGAAAATATGTTTTCTTTTCCAAGCATTATTTCTACAAATAAATCATTTTCGAGCATAAAGTTCATTTTCAATAGTGAAATTGCTAAAATAAAAAAAATCTTTATAAATCTTTTTTAGGAAAATTGTAGAGTGAAAAACTTTCTCAAAGTGAATTGAAATTTAATTCAAAAAATTTACCGGTTATCGGACCCCCAAAAAAGATTTTTTTAATAATTTTTTTATGTTTTCTGGCACGGGGAATTCGAATTTAATAATGTCTCTTACTGTTTTTGTCGTTTTTGCAGTTCACCACTTTTTTTTTATTTATAACATAATTATAAACAAACGTAATTGGGGGTGGGGTATATAGCGACCTCCCAACACGTGTTGAAGCTGGCTGGGTAATCGGAGTTTGGCTGAGACTTAGAGTTAGTTTGATTCGGAGTTTGGCTTAGACTTAGAGTTTGACTGGGGGACTTTAACACGTGTTGGGGGTCGTCCCCCACCCCCAATTGCACACGTGTTGGGGGGTCGCTATACCCCACCCACCCCCAGTGAAAATGTCGAAAACTGCTCCAAAACAGTAAGAAACAATGTTAAATTCGAATTCCCCGTGCCAGAAAACATAAAAAAAATTATGAAAAAAAAATTTTTTGGGGGTCCGGTAAGAACCTCTTTCTCCGTTGGCAGTGTTTCCATTTCAGTGAAATATTTCGTGGAAAATGGTCGTGAAATAAATATCCATTTCACGATCAGAGTTGAAATGACAAGGTAAAAATGACAAGGTTTTTCATTTCAACGAAAAAAGAAATAGCAAGATGAAATCATTTCATTTCAACTTGGCGAATTCGCCGAAGTTGAAATGAAAATAAAATAATTTTAAAATTGCGCAAAAATAAGCATGACCCTAGAGGAGCTTTGTATAGCTTATTTTCCAGAAATCGAATGCACATTCTGAGAATTTCTTTAGGGCCCCTAAATTAGGCCTAGGTAGGTAAGCTAGGGTCGCACCGACATTTGCGGACGAAATAATTTAAAAAAATTCAAATTTTTAAATAGATGAAAAGTTTTTTCGGTTCTTGTGGTTTATCGGGGCACCAAAACATTTTTTGGTCGTTTTTTAAGGTTTTCTGGCACGGGAAATTCGAATGTAATAATGTTTTTTACTGATTTTGTTGCTTTTGTGCAGTTTTTAACATTTTCACTGGGGGTGGCGTATAGTGACCCCCCAACACGTGTACATTTCGGGGTGGGTAAGGAGAATCATAGCATCCTAACTCGCGATTTTGACGCTTGACAACTCGTTTTTCTATAAAAAAATAATTATTATTTTTTAAATTGATAATTATTTCGTCCGCAAATTTCGGGTTCGCAAATATCGGGTCACCAAGCTAGGAGCTAAGATTGGTTTTTTTTATAAATATTTCACGATCCTAGGTGAGCTGGGATTTATCAGAAATTACCTCGAAAAACATGAAAAAAGTTTTGAAATTATGGGAAGAAGGAGGCATGATAACTCCGGTGGGGTCCCACCGGAGTTACACCCCTTTGGGGAGGAGTGTATAAAGTGTAGTAACTCTGTTTTAGCTGTACTAAAGTGAAAAAATAAAATTTTATTTCGTTTTTAGTTTTTAATTTTTAGCTTTATTTTTCGAAACATTTATTGAATATATCATCAATGTTCTATTTTTTGTTGATTCGTACACAAAGTTCCACAAAAATTTTCTTCAAAAACAATGTGTTTGGCTTTTTTATTATTTTAGTATACATTTTTTGCAAATTTTCGTTCGTTGAATTGTCGTTGAAACACCTGTGATTTTTTATTTATTTTTTGTAGAAATGTTTATCAATTTAGGGGACGATTGAGCTGCAATGACCACAATTACTGCCGCGCAAGCCGCTCAAACGCCGCCCAGAGTTTCTTTTCGCGATCTTTGCGCTCTCTTTTGCTGCCCGCCCTTTCCGTCTGCAATCGTGTCGAAGTTGGCGTTTATGCCGCCTGAGCCCAGCTATCGTATCGTCGACGTTGAGCCGAATGGGTAACGTTTGAATATTATTTTTGCAGCTAACTTTTATTTTGAAAAATTTTTATTCATATATCAAGAAGGAAATTTTTTACTTAAGCGGATAACAAACATATGCAATGTAAGGCGTTAGCAGGAAAACGCAAAATGAATACTATTCAGATAACGTTAAGAATACATAATATTTTCAAAATCAGGATCTCTATGCAATTTTCCAATGGCAAACATCCTATCTGTAATGGCATTCTCTCAGTTTAAAACATCAATTTGATTTTTTTAGAACCATTTTGAAAGTGGTGTATGGTGTTTGCTTTATGAGATAGGTCACATATGTCGCGCCTACTTTTAAGATATTTAGCATGTTTTGCATTGTAAAAGAATGTATGGTATGTTCGATTTTTTAGCACGTCACTTCAGTTGATCGAGGGCCGCGTGGAATGGCCGCATGGTGCCAACGAATTGCGCAACGTGGAGGTCTTTTACACACGCACAGAGAAAAGGCACTTCTGGTCGCGAAAACGGAACAAAATTGCGTGCATGTTCGTCGCGCCGTGCGGTCCCGCCGCGCACTTTACGCTACTGTATTCGCATGCGAACGCTGTCGATCTGGGACAGATGTGCAGCTTCTACTACGGTTTGGGCTATACGCTGGGATGCAACGTGTTCAGCTATGATTATTCAGGTTTATTTTTCTTCAACATCGTTTAATTTTTTACGGTATAAAAAAATGAAAGTAATGCCTTGGCTACATTAAATTTGGGACTATGTAAAGTAAAAAATTAACTACAGGCTACGGCTGCTCGTCGGGTCGACCCTCCGAACAGAATATGTACGCGGACATTCGCGCGGCGTTGGCCGCACTGAAGAGTCGCTACCAAATTCCGGCGGAAAAGGTGATTCTTTACGGGCATTCCATTGGTACGGTGCCGAGCGTCGATTTGGCTAGCTCGGACGCGAACATCGCCGCGCTAATTCTCCACTCGCCACTTATGTCCGGTGAGGATGCTTTTATTTCAATATATTTTATTGATTTTTAAGGAATTTTTTATTGTTGCAAAAGATTTCCCTTTTTCTAGTTTTTTAATTTTATAAAAATGTTATTTGATAGGAATGCGCGTTGCGTTCCCAGACACACAGCGTACGTGGTGTTGTGACGCGTTTCCGTCCATCGAGAAAATTCCACGCGTTCAATGCCCGACGTTGGTGATTCACGGCACCGAGGACGACGTCATCGACTTCTCGCATGGCGTCTCCATCTACGACAAATGTCCGTCGTCGGTGGAGCCGTTGTGGGTCCGCGGTGCAGGCCATAACGACATCGAGCTTCATCCGGCCTATCTAGATCGTCTGCGCTGCTTTATTGACTCGGAGGTATGCCTAATGTCACTACTGTTTGGCTGACTGTTTTTGGATAAGAATAACATTTATTGAACTCGTTTCAAGAACATTGGAATTAATATTTCACTGAACCATTTCGTTTTCAGCGAGGCACGTTTTTTTGTTTAAAATTATAATTTGTTATAAATTTTATTAAGTTACGATTTTTGGTTTAGGTGCTTAAGAAGCCGACGTCCAGCAACGTGAAAATGTCGAGCGGCGCACCGATGGCCCGCGCCAACAGTGACGGTGCGGCCGCCACCAACAAAAAGAGACCGTCAGCCGCGACGACCGTAAGAAGTGGCGGTAAGAAGGGCACGCCCGCGGGTAACGTCCCTTCTTCGTCCTCGGCGGCTGGTACGTTTCCAATTACTGAAAATCAGACTCTAAGATTAGAATATTCCCCGTTTGGAGGGAGGGGGTGAATTGTCGGCTTCATAAAAAAAAGTTTGTAAAATGAGATGGTTTATTTTTTTGCAGGCGTAGCTGCCGATGAAAGGCGCACCGCCGCGGCGAACACCGACTCTGACATGGCGATTTTGGCGGAGAGCGGCGCCGGCAAAATCGAAGGAGAAAAGTCGACGACTCTTTCATGGCTGCGAAATAAGCTGAGAAGTGAGTCGGATTGATTTTCGAATTTTTCTTGTTTTTTTTTTAATTCTGGACGAAGTTGTAATGTAAGTGTTTCTATTCAAGGAAGGAATACAAAAAATTGTATATATTTGAATTAAAAATTTTCAAATATTTTTGACGTATAGCAAAATATTTTAAAGTAAAAAATTGGCATATTTCTTTTTCTTTTAATGGGGAATATTTAAATTTTACTACAAAAATTGAGGTGAAATCCCATGATAAAATTTTGGGTAATTAAGAGCTTTTATTAAATCTTGAATACGGACTTATTTCTATTCTATATTCTAATTATTCCATTTTGTTTGTATGTTTTTTTAATTGACCAACTTAGAGGATTGTGTGAATAAAAAAAGCAATCTTGAATCGTGATGATCGTTATTACAGTAGCTTCCACCACTCCAATAACAATAATAAATGTAAAGGTGAATTGTGTAAGAATTGGATTCGAAATTGTTTTCATAATTTTTTTCATATCATTTCAACTTTTCCCATTTTCTTAGACCTAACCAAAGGACTTTTGTTTGTGTGCGAATAATTGGCTAAATTATTCTCAAATTCCGAGGTGGCTTGCACCGATTGAGAACAAATATGTACTTCACAATCTTTTGCTCCAAATTCTTTTTGTTGTTTGCCCTTTGCACCCGATTTTCATTATTTATTTGAGCCTCCCATTTTTTCTGTACATTCGTAAGCTCGTCGAGAATTTGCTATGTATTCTGTTTTGTTGACTTCAAACTTTTTTGCCTCCTTTCGGAATTTGTACAAGGCAATTAATTATTATTTTTATTCAAAAACTCCCCCAAAGTCAAAGCATTATATTTTCTCTGCCGTTTTCCGAGTACAACAATTATATTTTCGGAGTACAATTATTGAGTCATTTTTTTGTTAAAAATAGCCAATAATAAGTTGTATTCTTTCTCTGTGGCGGGGCGGGAATTAATAGCCATAAGCGGAACTATAATTCCAATTCAACATTTTAAAAATGCGAAGAAGAGGTTAAGAATTGTGCAATATTGAATTTTAATAATGTGTATCATCCTGCGAAATTCCTATTCCGTGCCAACAACTAGCTCATAGAAATGCCTCTTTACAGCGGCGTATTTGTGATGGGAATTCTTCTCAATATCAATTAATTCATTCGATTTTTTATTATTATTTATTATTAAATTTTGGATTTTGAAAGACTCCTTGTAAACTGTCTGAAATAAATTTGTTTTGTCAGAAAATTTGTATGAAAGACAAAAAAACAATTTTTATACAACAACAAATACAGGGTGGCGCAATTTAAATTGGCTCTAACTTTTTTAATTTTTGTCGAAATGTCAAACTTCTTTTTTTCCTGAATCCTCAGACTCTAGGATTTTGTTTAATACCAAATAATTTATAAAAATTTATTATACTAGAACAAAAAATGACGACACCAAAAATTGCAGCCCACACGGTAATTCGCGGCGAGGGGGGTGGTTCTTCACGATACCGGGGATTTTCCTTAAACCAGGAACGAAAGCTTTGGTGGTTCACGTGTCCGTAGATGTGAAAATGAACTTCATCTGAAAAAAAGAATCCTTCCAAAAAATTATGCATCACCAAATCCAATTGCGAGGTGGCATGCACAACGCGAGTTTCGTGATCAATTGGTAATTGATAAACATGAACAAACAGAAAAAAACAAACAAAAACCATCAAAAAACAAACGCAAAACAGCACCTTCAATATCCGTTGACTGTCGTGATGGTATTCCTGCGTTTCTGTCCAAACTTCGAGTGCTGGTATACGGGTCCTCGAAGAATTTGGCCAAAACTTCTTCAATTCTCAGTTCCGTTCGAACTCATTTCTTCGGAATCTTCGATTTCTTATTGACGATGCTACTTGTTTCAAAGAAATTTTCCCACCAGCAACGAATGGTTTTGTCATTCCATTTTAAGAAATCAACTTCGGCTTTTTAGAAAAATGAACCAAAATTTTAAACCTTTAGAATAGACAAGGAAATTAAAGCAAATCATAAATTATTTGGTATTAAACAAAATCCTAGAGTCTGAGGATTCAGGAAAAAAAAGAAGTTTGACATTTCGACAAAAATTAAAAAAGTTAGAGCCAATTCAAATTGCGCCACAAAGATGCGCCACCCTGTATAATCCCAAGTATGAGAAAGTTCAAAATACTCCCGAGATCTTTCGAATTTTCCAAATCCTCCATTCCGAACTCGTCCGTGGCGGAAAATGTTCTGCATATATATATCGCAGTATTCGAACATTTTTTTTCTCACCGAACGTCCTCGTCTCCGTCCTCAGCGGATGCCAGATTCCACGCCACAACGACGTTCGTCTCCGCTGTGACCATAAAAACTTCCGCGTCAACCGCGCGGCGCTCATCGTTCAACCTGAGCGCGTCGATGCTTTGCACTAAAGCAAACTCCTCGGACTCGTCCGCAAATTTTACCTCCTTTACGCTAAAGAACAACTTTTTCGTGTAGAAGTTTACGGCCACCGTAACGCTGCGATTTAAGTACGCGTTTGAGAGGTACGATTTAAGGTAGAAGTTGAAATGAGCATCGTCTTTGGCCAAACGACGCACAAATTCCTCGGGAATCGCCGACGGCTCATGATTATGCAGAGAAAGCAACAGCGAAGAAATACGACGCGTTTTAGCCGCATAAGCGCGTATAAATTTTGCTGATGGAGAGAATTCGGCGGGCAAATTTACGCGCATTTGAGGAACCTGTAAATGTCTAATATTAAAATTCCAATACAAAACAAATGCATTTTCAAATAAAAAAATTGTTCGAATAAAAGTCATAAAAATTATTAAAAAATAAACCTCGTTACAAGGCCAAACAGTAAAAATTCCACGTTGGATGGTTTTGAGATCGAAATCGCCAGACGACGGTGCTGATGGAGAGTCGACTATGATCGCACTTCGTGGTAGGATGCAGAGCTGAGAGATGGTTTCAGAGTTGAAGAGTGCGGCATTTCGTCGCTCCCAGCCAAAAAGTGCGGACGGAAGAAAACTATCGCGCTTTTCCAGGGTATATGGCAGCGCGCACAGCCCGACGCGCGGCACGACGAATTGCACGACAGTTTGCGCGTCTGAAATCGTAGATTATTATACACCAGAAAAAAAACCAAAACTCATTGAAACTAAACTTTGTCTGTCCATAAATCAATTCCGCCTCAATCATATCAATAAATGAGTACCTTCTTCGCCGGTTTCCCAAACATCGCCATGAGAGCAAATCGACGTATCCGAACTTGCACTGAGCGTAGCTGTTTTCGCACTAGGCGTTGACGTTTTGGTGTTATTGGGCGTTGACGATTTTGCGCTATTGGGTGTGGATGGTTTGCTATCCGGGCGATTTTTCGAGTTGAGGCGCAGAAAGAAATTACCGCATGAATCGCATTGTGCGGATATCGAGCTGCCGCTTTTCTTTTTTGCACTCATAAGGGCACTAAAAACTTGTAAGTTTTTGATTGAAAATCCTGAAAAGGTTAGCTTAATTTCTGATACGAAAACTCACATCAAATAAATCCAAATTATTAGAGTTTGCTTACAAATTGTTCAAAAATTACAATAATGCCGTGGACCATTCTTAGTATCCGCTGATACTTGAAATATTTTTACACAGCAAAACATACCAGTTGAATTAATTGAAATGGATTTATTATTATATCAATGAATTTTATCCTTTCGAATTAACACATTAAAAAATTCAAAATGAAAAATTATTACGTATTTTGACAACCTTATTTCAATAACTAAATGCTAGCTAATATCTAAATTCTAAACGATTTAACAAATCTAATAATTAGGGCAAGAAAGGACCATAGAATGCACTCACAAAATTCAAAATTATATGAAAATAAAATTTAACTAAATAAAAAAAGAATATAATAAAACTTGGAAAAGTCGAAAAAATTGAAAAAAATATATGTTCGTTTTCAGGACATTTGGCACGACCTATTAATGTGCTATATACAAAAAAAAATGCAACAAAAATAGCAAAAAAAATTCAGATGAGGAATTTGAAATTGTAAGAAAAAGTGAAAGAATTCTTTTTATGTAGGAAAATAAAAATCCAGTTTCATACGACCTACCCAAATATCGCAAAATAAGAGATTATAAAACAATATAGACACGAGTTAAAATCTAGAAACCTGTCAACGCAAAAATTCCGAGTTAATATTCTGCAACCCCCCCCCCTCTCTATTCGCCTAAAATTTGTAACAACAAAAATCCTTCCGCTTCCCGCCGAATCGAGCAATAATAGCGGCTATAATAGGCGATTGGCCGCCTCGTTCACATTCCACTGCACCGAGTCGAGCGCAGACGCGGCCAGATGACGATCGCCGGCCAGACCCATTTCAATAAGTTTCTCCACTTTGAGCGCTCTCACTGCCGCCTCCACATCGAAGCCGTGGCGTCGCAACGCGGCTCGGCACTGCTCTTCACTAAAATTATTTATTCAATATAAAATTACGCGAAGAATAAAAAATCTTCATTCTGTTTAGCATGTTCTCTCCAGTCAGTGCTCCCGTGCAAGCAGTGGCGGGCTCGAAAGGAGGGGGAATATTTTTTTCAAGTTTCAAATTTTTTTTAAACTTTTTAATGCCAAAATAAAAAGTTCGTCGAAAGCGTTCAAAAAATACCAAACTTTGGCCCCCGATCTCTGTAAACAGAAATATAAACCTTTAAAAATTTTATATAAACAGAAATTTTTTTTTATAAACAGAACATTTTTCTTTTACTTTTAACTTTTAAACGTTTGGCTTTTAGCCCTTGAAACTTGCAAGAGTATATTTTGAAACACAAACCTAGCAAAGTCGACCAATTTCTTCACATTCGCAATCATATTGTCCGTGTTTAAGTCCTGCAAATCGATCACTGGAATATTTTTGCGATTTTCCTCTATTCTTGTCGTCGAATGTTTTGGTGGTCCTGAAATTGTCGTCGGCATAGGTTCAAGAATGGGAATTCCATTCTCACCGTATCGAATACGCTGGCCGTTCGACTCGATTAGCGCATTATTCATATGCCCTACAAATTTAATAAAAAAATGTAAAGACGAACAATTCAAAACTCTAAAATTGGCATAAATTTAATTTTTGATTCTTTAAGAAAAATACAAATTAGACCCATTAAAAATCAAAAAATAAAAATAAAATCCACCTCCAATCGCAAAAATCGGCTGATAATGTCTAGAATTTCTCGATGACAAATCGTTAAAGCCGTTACTCATCAATTGTGCTGACTCCAAAAAATCCAAATGTGTCGGTTTTGTGAAGGCAAACGACGCATTCGGAAAATACCCGCTATCGGAGGATATAGAAATATTGTTGGCGACACCTGTCAGCAACAATTGGGATGGCGGTGGAAGCAGAGAATTCGTCTCATTTCGCAAAGAAATTGTAGGTGCTGACGTTGAAGAAATTGACAAATTTGAGGGTGAAGATTTTGTGCCAATTCCGTTTGACAGTGCTAAATTTCAACAAATGTCGATATTATTTATTTTTAATTCCATCTTTTCATGTTATTTTCATTGCATAATTATTGGATGAAAATAAATTTCATTCCTCATTTTCTGTTTATGATTCATAGTTCAAGATTAAACCAGAAGATTGGAGATTGGAAGCGGAAGAACATGTTTCGTCGTGCGCCGACGTTTGATGATGCTGGCTTCGTGCGCTTACACCCCGTTTTTGGGCCGGTGGAGGAATTGGCGCGACGGTCGCATAGTTCGAGGAAGATGCAGCGGAAGTAGAGGAAAGTGATACGAGATCGCGAATGTCCGGAGATTCTCTTCCGGTTGATGCCGGAACATTATCCGAGACGTTTGGAGCGGAAATAATGGCTGGTAAAATGTTGGGTGCGGTGGCTAACCGATTGTTTTGCATCACCTCATTGTAGCGAATTTTTGCTGCCAGTGATTTCACGCCTTCAGCCACCTTAAAAGTCATTAAAGTTATAGTTGTTCTTCGTCAATGACAAAATTCGATGGTATATAAATCTAAATCCATTTAATCGAGCTAGACAAAACAAAAATGCAGAAATCCTCTTTTTGACCAATAACTAATCCTTCACATTTTTTCCATCACAAAAATATTCTTTTGCATTTTCATCACCCACAAAAATTCATACCACAAATGGATCTTCTTCTACTGTCGAATCCTTCTTTTGTGATAATTCTTCGAGAACATTTCCAATATCAGGCAAGTGTGAGGTAGGCGATTCTTTCGACATTCCGCTGAAATTTTTGGACGCAAGAAATTGAGAAAAATCGATGCCATTAGAAATTGGCTGAATGGCGGCCGCCGTTGGCAAAGAGCTGACACTCGTTTTAGACTTCTGAAATTACGTAAAAAAGAAAATAACTAATTTAAAACCCTATTACCATTAAAGGAATAGAAGGTGGTGGTGGTGTGATTCGAAGCGCCGAAAGTGCATCATTCCTGAAAATAAAATTTAGTAATAACCATCAAAAACATTGTTGAAAAATTTAATATGTATATATATTATTGCAATCATAGTTTTTTGGAATTCTGAATAAAATAACATCAAATCAGATAAAGCGGCAGTTATAGACTGAAAATGTACAGAACACATTAGACCAAAATATTAAAACATAGGAAAGACAATAATTAATAAATAGAACACATCAAAGTAAAAAATATCAAAATAAAAAAAGACTATTGTAGACAACAGTAAAATAATAAAAGTCTGATTCATTTGGTTAACCAATAATTCGGTTTTCTAAACTCTTCCGATTTATATTTTGGTAAAAACAAACAAACCTCTGTATCGGAGACGATCGATTGGGGCGTGGAATAGAGATGGCACTATCATATTCTAAAAATAAAATTTATATTATTTATTCTGACTTTAATTTTGTATATAAGTTTTCAAACTTAACAAAAAAAAGACAAACTTAAACTTTTGACGGAAGAGGTACATGCCATCTGAAAAGTAGAGTCGATGAAATTTCTATCACTGATATTCAAGTTCGACGAGAAATTCGGTGGAGGAATTTTTGTTGCCTTGGAAGATATAGATAAAATCGTTGAAGAAATATGTTGAAAATCGTTCGATAGATTCGAGTTCACCTTTGGGACATTTGAATTCAAGAATGATTCATCAAACTGAAATTCACCGTTGGTACGACCAACATCGCTCGTCACCGAAATCGCTCGTTGATGATGATTTTGAGTCTCGGCGCGATTTACATTCGCAATTTTAAGTGAGTAATCGTTGTTGATTGAATTGTCGAAGCTGAAAGCTGGTTCTTCGATGAAACTTGGGACAGGTTCTTCTACGAAACTCACGGTACGACGTTTTGGAGCACTAAAAGAAAAAAACAATACAAAAGGCTTCAAAATTACAAAAAGCTAATCTCCAAAATTTAAAAATGTAACATTATGAAAAATAGTGAACACAAATATAAATAAAAATTAGTAACAAATTAAAAAATGATAAAAAAACACAAAACATAAAAGATAACCTTTTGTTCGTGTTGATACCCAAAATGGGATTTTTCAGATAAATATCGTCAATTTTCTCCACGTAACCCCAACTTCTGGTTTCGTTTGTATCGCCATGCCCAGCATGAATAAATGAACCTAAATAAAGATAAGCCATAACGTAAAGAAAATATCACATTAAGTAAATATCCGCTTCAATTTAAACAATTGTCTACCCGGAATTGGGTTTGAGATTTCGCGTCGATGTTGAATAATTGTACGACTTGTGGTGTCTTTTGAGAAGAAATTCTGCGATTCCGTCAAAAACGAGGGCGCTTTTGTCCTGCCATCCGCGCTGCCATTTGTATGGGAAGAGCTCTGACCCGGAGCGCGTTGTGACCTCAGCGTAACAAAAGAGCGCGGAAAGGTTCCAAATTTCCGAGTGGTCACGCTCTGGCCAAACCAATCGTCTTCATTTCTAAACAGTTTTTATTCGCAAATTGAATTATTTTTCAAGGTTACCAGTCATTCGTTTTATACCATTATTTTTTAGAAAATTGAAACATAAGAAAAATTTTGCTCTCGTTATTAAAATATATTTATTTAAAATATTTAAAAAAGTTTTAAATCGAAAAAATAATAGTTTTCCCATTCGAAATAAAAATACCTTTCGGAAATAAGAATCACTTGTTCGTCGCGTCGAAGTTCGAGCGATTTTTCGTCGATTGATGAACAGCCCGCCCGACAAACGGCTATCATAAATTTAATCTAAAAAATAAATATTAGAAAATGCATAATTCCAATGTCTCCAAAAAAACCATTTAACTTTTAAAATTACCCCCCTCCCCTTTTGCCAATGTATGCATCGCAATCAGAGACGTAGCCAGAAAAAAATTATCCTGGGAGGAGCCTAAGACCAAAAAAATTTTCGTGGGGGTGGGCAAAAATTTTTTTTTATTACTTGGAAATGATGAAAAATTGTAAATACTTCATTTTTTCATTTCGGGGAAGGGGCATGGCCCCCCTGGCTACGCCCCTACTCGCAATCAAAAATACAAAATAAACACACGCACGTCTTGTAAAAGATTGCGAAGGTGACTAAATTTCGGTCGAGCGTCCGCCGATGAACTCCAACACATTTGCATAATGTTGTAAACCTCCATAGAGCAAAATGTCGGCGCTCGAAGGCGTTCACCCGATTCGGTGGCTTGAAGAACCTAAAGGCGTACAAAAATATAAATATAATAATAAAATACATATAATGTATAAAATATAAATGAATAAAAAAATAATCAAAAACAATCAACTAAAAAATTAAAAATGTCCACAAATTATTTTCTTACATCCACAGCTTTATATCCAATCCAGGGTTCTTCGCCGTATGTGTACCTAAACGATTCATTCATCGATCAACAAAACTCTAAACAATCAAAAACAACGTACAATTCCCAAAGCGTTACACCAAATGCCCAAACGTCAGACTTGTGGGAGAATTGGCGAAACCGAAGCGATTCCGGAGGACACCTTCAACGAAAAAATTCAGTTTACATCAACAAAATTGAAGAAAGAATAAGCTTCAAAATATTCTACTTTTGTACATAATTGCCATTTTTAATAGAATAAAGACTTACCAAGAAAATGGCACTTTCTTCGGCCCCGACATCACGTATAGCCGCTCATTTTCGCTCAAGGGCCTGGTCATTCCAAAATCGCAAATTTTCACCACCTAAATTCCAAACATTTTCTATAAAAATTAGAAAAACAAATAGAAAAAACACAAAAAAGGAAATAAATGGAAATTTATCAATAAAGAAATGGAAATTAAAAACCTCTTCATTATCGGTCAAAAGCACATTTCGCGTCGCTAAATCGCGATGGATGAAATGCCTCGACTCCAGATAGCTCATTCCGTTCGCAATTTGTTGTGCGTAGTTGTGTAGACGTGTGACGAGAAGACGCTCTTTCGTCCGACTTCGCAGTCGATCCAACAACGAGCCATTATCGCAAAATTCGATCACCTAAGCAAAACGCACATAAAATACCAAAAATAGCAAACACGACATAACAACAAAAAATTAAATTAAATGGAAAGAAATACTAATATTGTATAATTTCGTGAGTCGTGGAGAATTTTTTAAGAACAAAACTAAACCATTAGCGTCGGATCGCCAAACACCACGCCGTAGAGATGAACGAGGTTCTGATGCTGAAGCTTTTGCATGTTCGAGATTTCGGCGAACAGATCGGCCTTCACCTGCTCCGACATGTCGTGGAGAATTTTCACTGCACAATTCCGATTTTGGCCGCCGCTACGGCGCCAAATGGCGCGCTTCACAATCGCAAACGTTCCCTCGCCCACATTCTCCAGCAATTTTATCTGTAAACATTTTTATGTAGATTCGAAAATATTCCGCATTGAACTATACCATATTGTAACATTATTTAATTGTACAAATAAAACAAAAAATTGAAACAAGAAAAAAATAGAATACGGCAACAATCGCTTTAAACACATATGGTCCGGCCTGTGCGTAGAGGTTTAAAATTGGCAATGAGTTTTGGCGTTTTGTACATGAAATTGAAAAATTTGAAAATTTCTGAATGTTTTTGTCAACATGCATCGGGTTATAAAGTGTGATTTAGTGGGGAGTGCATTAATTGTCATGAAATTTTTTCCAAAACGTTTCAAAATTAACCTAGTTTCCGAAAAAATGTCAGTTTTGCATATAAATGTGGGAAAATGCGTAATTCCTGTCCCTGAATAAAATGTTCCATTTTTTCGAGTTTACATTTTTGGTCATAAAAAAAATCTGTCCAGTGCCAAAAAAGTGGTCGCGGTTAAATGAAGAGCATTGATATGCTCCATCGAAAAATCCAAAAATTTCGCGATTTCATATTTTTTTGCGGAAATGGCCATTTGGAGAAGTTTAAAAAGACGATATTTTATTATTTTTTAACTAATTTCGGACTTTTTAAAATATTCATTGAGCCAATTTGACAATTTTGTATGTCGTTCGACAGAGCAAGTTTAGAGGAATCGATTGCTATATAAATTTTCTAAAAAAAAGTCGCTTCTCGGTGATTTCTGTCGCTCAAAAGTTCCGTACTTTTCGAAATCATGAAAAAAATTTTTTTTTAATTAATGAAATCTCAGAAATGAATATACCAATCTAAAGAGCTCGACAAAGGGAATCTAATGACGATAATTTCTAAATTTTTGGAGAACTCTCGGCTGAGATGTGGTTGAAAAAGTATTTAAGTGCAGCTACAGTAACCTGGAGGGGCGTGGCCAAAAATCTAATCTCAAATTCGAAATCAGCATATTCGATAACCCCTGGGTGCAAAAATGCGCACCTACATTTTAAAATTTTAAATCTTCCTTTTTTTCTCTACTTCCTCCTCATTTCACACACTATTTTCCCAATTTTTCCAAAAGTGTTCTAAAATGAGAATTTGGTTAAAAATAGACATCGAATTCGTAGTCAGCGATTTCGATAAACTCTATATACAGAAAATCAGCTCTCAAAGTTTGGTAAATTGCTCTACGCACACTTTTAGTGTAAGGTGGACCATATGTGTTAAAACAACAGCAATATAAGCTGCTACATACTGCTACACAACGCTGCTATATAGTATATACCATAACGTAATCATCAAAACTGCTCAAAAACACTAAAAAAATTCTTCATCACTTATTATTACATTATTATTTTAAAAGCTCATTACATCGTCTCTGGCGATCAGGTACGGCGAAACGCTAGCACTCTGAGAGGAACTCGCCAAAGATTCTTCTGCGTCATTTTCTTTCGGCGATTTGGCAGTAACTACGACGTACTTTTCGCGCTTACTGCCCAGCAGCTTTCCTTTTTTCGGCTGTTTTTGGTGCCTTTCGATGGCATTGCGCAATCGACGAACGGCGGGCGTCGAGAGGCCATAGGACTGAAACAAAATTTTAGGATTACAGCAAACCCAAAATTGCACACAATGCAAATAACCAATTAATGAAAAAAATACCATTAATTCATCGTCCGTCACATCCTGAAAATGGTCAAGCCTAGTGAGTTGCTTTTCGATCGCCAATTTGGTTTGGAAGGAGAGGAGATCGGTTTCCCTGAGCACATTGTATAACGCCTTTTCGATCTCCACAGACAATCCCATTCGTTTCAACCCTCAAAGCAAAATCGACATATAATTATTTCAACATTAAAACAATTGAATAATTAAACATTCCAAGGAATTTGAATGTCATTAATTGAAGCTTACGGTGCTGATAAAAATTATACACCAAAACACTTATTATCAGCATAAAAAAGAAGTGCTCCTTGCAAATTTTAGGAATGTAAAAAATTTAATCGTCTAAAAAATAAGAAAGCAAAATGTAATACCTTTTAATTTTAATTTCTTACTGAGTAATAATTGAAAAAATCGAATATTTTCTAGCAGAAAATATGACTATAAAAATTTCACCAGCTCCATTCCTTTTTGCCTACCGCTTTTGATTATTCACACTGAATCAAGTTTTACTTTTCCTTATAATTTCTTCAGCTCGTTTAATTTTGCTATAAGCATGGAAAAATTCCGAGGAAAAATGTAATGAAAAAGATGAAGCTATTCGTTTCCACTACTGGAATTAAAGTCACGAATCGATTACTAAAGTATATTTATATAACTTTTTATTTTCATTCGCACATTGGCCATAAAAAAGACCACATATTCGTGTATTTATAATATAATCAAATTATATAAGTCATGTATTATATAACTTAAACAGGAAACCTTATGAGTTTGAAACTCGAGTCAGTGAAGAAAAAAATTCTTGGCAAGATGTATCAGTATAAAATTTGAAAGACCAGCCACTCCCCCATCGAAATTATAATTTTTAGTGACCTTCAACAAGATTTCTTATGAATATTATTTAAAAATATTTAATGAATAATATGTATAATAAAAAAAAATACGACTTAATCGCACCAAAAAAATCAGAAAAAAATTGGCGTCGCGATAGCCTGTAAGAACCATCGAAGATTGTAAAATATTCAAATTATTTCGGGTTTTTAATGCAAGTTTTCAGTTTTCAGCAGTATTCAGCACCACCTCTATTTTAAACTTTTTGGTTTTAGTGTAGTTTTGTGAAGCAGTACAAGAGACTTTTTTCTATAAAAACTGAAAAGAGTTTTGAATTTTTATTGTATCACCAAACAAAATATTTTCAGAAAAAAATTTATTTCCGAAATGTGCAATTCAAGCAAACAATGCAAAACGCTTAGAAAACAGGCACACCACTCTGGAAAACTTGGGGTGAACTATAATTATTATGCGTATTAATAAAATTTTATATCTTTAAAATTGTAAACAACTCTAAAGAAATTAGGCCAAAAATAATACATTTTCTAAGCTAATTTTTTATGTGTAAAAGGTGAAAACAAACAAATTTCATTAAAAGCATAATTTGACATCAAAAAAGTGTCTTTAACCAAAGATTTGATATTTTGACCTGTTTACATATATCGATAAAAAAAATTTTCCATGAAGGCAAAGAAATATTTTAGATATGTATGTACACTTTATCAAAATACAATACAAGATGGCTAAATAAAAAAAAACGTAAGGGCTAACGCAAATATTAAGCAATTAAACACTTTTAAGCTTTTTGTAAAAGGCACGCAAAATTTTCAAAAAAATTGCTCCAGCATAATTTCATTGTTCAATTAAAAAAATAAAAAACACGAAATTTTCAAAAAAAATTGCTCTAGCATAATTTCATCATTCAATTAAATAAAAATATTTAGAGTTTGACTTGAGAAAATGTCAAAAAATTATTCCTGAAAAAGCGAATCAATCTTTGGAAGCGGACTTTCTGCCCGTGCCAACAGCCGGACTCGCAGATCGTCTCCGCATTGTGTCCATATCGCGTTCCTTCAAATTATCGCTGATTCGCTTTTTCAGCTCCGTAGGGAAACGATCGTAGCAGCGTTTACACGTCGGCTTCATGTCGAACTCGTAGAATTTTGTTCTGAATTTTTTTTCAAACCATTTTACAAAATATTTTCGTTTTGGAATAACTTTTTTAATTCTACTACTATTTGAAATAATCAATAAACCACCAATAGAAAATTCAGTATGAATAAATTAGTTAAAAATTATAATTTGAAATTGTTAGGGAGAATTTTGTTCTCTAACGTAAAATAACCAGCAAAGTCCATTTTCTTTTTTTTGTGGGACCCCTTCATTGTGAATATACCCATCCGAAAGAACATATAAAATTGAATAGCCCCATAAATTCAGTCAGATATAACATCTTATAAAATTTAGAGGGTACCCTATAAGCTCTTTTGAATGAGTATATTCATATAACAATTAAAGCCACCACAAATCTGAAAAGATGTAAGTTTCATCAAGATTGGTCTAACGGTTCAAAAATATCTAAATTTACAAAAAATGCAGATTTTTTCAAATTTCTCAAACAAATTAATAAAAAAACAATTAAACTCTAAAACGATAAATTGTACTGAAATTTCGAACGAGCGCAAATTAAAGCTTTCAAATTCTTCCCGTCATGTAATTTCATAGTCTATAAATTGTTATACGCAATTAATAAGAATAACATACTTGTGATCCATTTTCTTATCACAAAGACTGCAGGCAAAGCACTTGACGCACCACGTCTTCCCCAGTGCCTGGAAAACCTCACCACCACACGGATTTCCACACACAAAACACAGATGACCGTACAACTAAAATAATTTTATTTAAAAATAATTTTCATCTAAATAAAAAAATTACAATGTGACACTGGTCTTCGATAATAAAAAAAAGCTGAATATGGTTACCAAGTGAAAGTGTTGTTCGCAGTAAGCTAGTCCCTTCTTCTCGTAGTGTTTGTGGCCCATAAAAGGCTTCTCACAAACGGCGCAAACGAAATGCTGAATTTATTTTAGTTTATTAATACAGAAAAGCCGAAAAATTAAATACCTCAATTTAATCAAAATTAAAGCTCAAAATATGTACCTCTACATGCCAATTTTTGCCGAGAGCTGTGATGACGCGCTCTTCAATCGGTCGATGACATGCGCCGCAGATTGGAATTCCCATTGTGTCGTGACAGCGCAGACAGTACAATTCGCCCCCAATTTCTCGTGCATCGTCAGTTAGCTCATTTCTAAATAGTAAATTTGTTTGTTTATCCAGAAGTTTAATAAAAACTAACGTCAAATTACTATTATAAATTATACATAAAAAAGTGCAAACCCGCATCTTTTGCAGTTAAAATGATATGGATGGAAGCTATCACCCTGGAATTTTATGTGACCTCCCTCTTCGATAATTGCATGACATTTGTGGCAGATGTATTTTCCAAGTCCGGCCGCCTTTTCTTTTTCGTTACATTCACGACATAACGCCCTTAAAATTTTTTAATCAATGACCCTTTAAATGAAAAATATTAATAAAAAACTTACCTTCCGGCATTTCTCAAAAAACCGACGTCCGCCAACTTTTTCACACAAAGTTCGCAGCAGAAACATTCCGGATGCCAATTTGCATTCATTGCTTTGATGACTCTGCCAACAATGAATTCGTCTAAACCCATTTTATGATAATTCCAATCAAAATGCGTAAAAAACTTTTTTTACTTTAAAAACTTTTTGTAAAAAGTAATGCAATTTCTCATTTCTAATCATTCTAAAATTTAACTAGTATAAACAAATTATTCTTGAAAAAAACGTCGTACAAACGATTTAAAGGTAGTAAATCAAAAAATTACTGCATTTGTTGCAGCACGGCGCGTAAAGCACTTGAAAATCGTGCTCGCAATATTTCCGGCCTTCAAACTCAAAATAGATTCCATCAGGGAAAGGTTGAAAACATTGTGCGCATCTAAATGAATTTTGATTTTGTTAAAAATAGTATAAATCAAACAAATTATTCTTGAAAAAAACTTTTAATTAAAAGAATGTTTTCATTAACAAAGATCACTAAAAGCCATTTATCGACGGCTTACACAAAGCATTCTCCATGCCACACCTGCCCTCCGGAGTTGACAATCTGCTCGTTCAAGCTAAAACCGTCACCGCATCGAACGCAAGTTAAATCTTCAAGGCGGGCGCTCTCGAAGCGTTGAGTAAGACCATCCCCATTGACAACCATCGAATCCATTTCCGCTACCATTAATACAAAAAATTGAGTATAATTCAAACTCCTAAATGTAAAAATTCAATGGCATCAAATTCTTAAAAATTATTAAATCTGAAATTTAGATTAACATCATTCTTCAATTGAATGGCAAATTTAGTTAAATTGTAATAACAATAAAACATATTACGAATTCAATTAGTGACCATATTCTAACCGAAAAAAACTAATAAGAATTTTTATTTTCCCAATTATTAAAATTGCAATTTTTCGAAAAATCAATTCGGCGTTTAATTGGGTTTGCACTAACATCTGTAGAAATAAAAAATCCCATAAGATGAAAACAAATCTTATTGTGTAATGTATTGTAGCCATTTAGTTACATACTGATTTTATATAGCAATTGAATGATATAAACAAAAAATCAATAAACAATCAAATCAATGCGGAGGCAAAGCATAAAAAATGTAGAGAAAAATTATTCTTATTCCTGCGGCCTGCAAACAAAGTATTATAGCAAAAAATAAAGCAAACGGAGAAGAAAGATCAAAACAACAAGAGGAAAAAATGTAAAAGCAAACCGGCAAAAACAAGCAATGAATAGATATTATTAGCCGATAGAAGTATGTGGAAGCTTTATTTTAAGCGGCTGTTTACTTCCAAATTTCATTCATTTAAGAATGCATAAACTATAAACTCCCTATCACAATTATTCAAGCTTATAAAAATTTAAAACTTCATTAAAATATAAAAGCGTATGTGTATGTTTTCATTTTTTTACAAAACTACATTGTAAAATGATATTTAAAAATGCCAAAATGTTCTGAACAAAAATTAAACAAAAAATGAAAAACTTTGTTGAATAAATTTTTCGACCCAAGTTTCTGAAAAATGTCAATGAAAATTGTTTGCAAAAAAAATTTTTCCCATACGTACTCAATATTTATTTTACGCAAACATTAAAAATACAACTACGACAATATACAGTTGGAAGCCGCATTATTATTGTTATTATCACTGTTACTAGTATTTTCATTTGCATTGCGATTATTATTATTAGTATTACCGTTATCATTTTCGTTGGGGAGCCTATCTTCGCCATTAGCTGTGGCTTGTGGTGTTTCGCCGTTCGCAACGTCTTCCTGATCCCACGTAACACGTCGTTGTTGTCGCGGTCGACCACGATCCGCCGTCTAGAACGTCGAAAATATAAACGACAATGAATACAGTGGCGTATATAAGAATTCAAAGAAGGGGAGCACCCAAAATGTTTTCATAAAATTTTGCGAATGGGAAGAAAACTCAATTTTTACTTCGATTTAGCTAATAAATCATCATTTCTCAATGAAGGCATACTCATCCACCACCCCCCCCCCCGCTAAAAACTCCACAATTGAAAAGCAAAGTTGAAACATAAAATAAAGATAAACTAGGGGTGCTAACATTTACGATTTACGTATTTACGGCTTTTTTGGCCCAAAATTTACGATTTACGAAAAATCGACCAATTTTCGTAAATTTTTCAACATTTTTGAAATCGAAATTTTTTAAAACTCAATATGCGTTTGAATTGGCGCAAAAAATATCGATATTAGTGGAAAAAGAAAGTTGACGAGCTCGAAAAAGGTCAAACGAAAATTAAAAAGCCGCAAAGAAAGTAAAATAGAACAAAACTTTCTTGAAAAAAATTAGGAAAAAACTCGAAAATGCAAAATTGAAAATTTTCCATTTTCGATTGATTTTCGCTTTTTTGGGCAAAAATTTACGATTTACGAAATTTCGAAGTTCTGAAAATTTACGGTTTACGAAATTGAAAATTTATTTTCGTAACACCCCTGCTGCGCACTGTTCTAACTCCAATAATATCGAAAACATTACAAAAACGCTAAGTTCTCAAACAAAACAAAAATAATCGCTTACGCCATTGCGAACGCCGAATTGTGGCCGCGCTGCCGTCGGCCATCGAAAGAACGGAGGGGGTGTGTCGTTTATAGATGGCGTCCCAAGCGGACGAAGCATATAGGGCGGCAACGGTGGCGGGAGAGGAATGGCTCGCACCGGATCTGGAAGCTCGACTTCATTCCCTCCATTATCGTTGTTGGTGGTGGCAACGCCACCCACGTTTCGTTGCGGCAAGGGCCGCTGCGCGCCCAACACTGTCTGTTGTACGAAAAACATATGTACAATGACTATAAATGAGGGTCAGGAGCAGGGATGTGCTTAACTACGAAAAATTATTTTCGTAACTCGTAATTCTTAATTTTCGTAATTCACCATCAAAAATTTTTCAAAATTTTATAATTTTTTATTGATCACCAATGGAAAATTTCTGATGAAGTGATAAGGGTACTCTCAAATAAAAAAAAACTTAAAAAATTACCGGAGGACGACGATTACGATTTAAGCGTATTCGCGCCGTAATAAATTGAAGACCAGCGCCACCATTTTCGTCGTTGCCCAGAAATATGCGACGCTAAATACCGTCAAAATGTATTAAAAGTTTATACTTTTGCATAATAAAACTGCAAAATTAAAACATCCAAAAATCACACAATTCAGCAAGATCAATAGAAGAAACAAATAGAAAATAAAGCTTTCAATAACAAAAAAACACTTACTCCAGCCATATTCCTTGTCGAATCCCCATCATACATGGGACGCCGAGTACTACGAAGACGCGCACGCTGTATAAAAAAATCATCGGCAGTAGATTCATCGAAATTATTAGCGTTGTGGTGTGTACCTGCCGCTAAAGACGCAGCCATTTGCTCCCAATCCGATCCACGAAATTGCCGCTGCGGTGACTCAGAGCGCGTGCGCCTAGGTCGAATGGGATCGTAAGGAACGCGAATGGGCGTCGCCGACCGGCCGCGCAAAATTTGACGATCTCTTGGAAGTGGAGGACGCGGTAAAATTCTCCCATTCAGCATCACGACAATGTCCGACGCCGACGGATTAGTGAAAGTGGTAAGAGATGGCTCCTCAGTGGCATTTGAAAGCTCGGTATTGACCACAGATGAAAGACTGATCTGTGTAATGTCTGAAATAATCGAGTTCCATAAACAAATTCATTCACGTTCCCATTGTTTTTTCTAACGAATCAAAAAATCATCGGATTACCACAAAATTACATAATAGTGCGACAAAGACCGACCTGGTTGATGAGCAGTAAATGAATCTTGTAGACTCAAATGTTCAGTATCTTCAAGCGCAGTGTTAGTTTCCGATATGCTGGTGTTAGAGCGGGCAGTGACCGCAGGTGACAATGTTTTCTTCATTTGCGTATCACATCCATCTGTTGCGGCCATAATCCCGACAGTGGTGTCACAGTTTTCCCAAGCGAGTAAATCCGAGTCGGAATTACCGACATCAATGAAGTTTTACGACCATTTTTCATATGTAGTCATGTTTTTTGAAAATAATTTTAGAAGTAAACGTAAAATTAATAAACTTGAATAATTCGCTTAAGAAACGACTCATCGTTTCAAGACAAACTTCCAGTTTTCCAGCAAATTTGCTTTGCGCAAAGTCGTGAGTGATACGCGGCGGATCATCCTCCGCCGTTAACTTCGAAGCCAGCTTCCTGTAAAAAATTTTCATAGGCTGATGCTTGCGGAGGCCTCTCCCTCCGGAGGGTAGAGATTGAAAAAGAACCTTCAAATAACCTCTCAAGAAATCTAAAAATATTTCCGTGGCCGCGCGTTTATCAAAAAATGACAACTATATAAAATTCACGCATAACTAATGCCTAGGCATTAGTGTCAGTATGATATCGTTTAATGTTATATGCACATCCAATATTCATCATTCTAAGATGATAATTTATTATATGCGGAGTATTAGGCGAGTAGGTAAGTCTCGTAGTAGGGAGCCCAAGCCTTAGACGTCTCGTTCTGTCATTTTGTGACACGTGCATGTTGTCATTTTTGATAAAACCAATATTTCAATATCTCTTCAAAACGGTACATGGCGAGAAAGAACGGGAATGGACAAATTCCGTAAAAGCAGACAATTACAGAAAAAAGTTACAACTTTTATTGTCGTGGCGTGACGTGATTTCAAATTTCGAAATATATATTTTTTAATTTGGGTTTAGACTCTTCTAAGACTTTTCTAACAAAATGAGTTTTTTTGCTCACTTTGCAGAAAACTGGTTTAGAGGAGAACGGATGGAGAGCCACCAATACCTGTGGGATGCCTTTCGATCAAAGCCACGTATCAAGCGGGAACAAAAGTCTGACGATTTCTATCTCTACTGGCTTCAATGGATAAAGGTAGCAATTTTTATCTATGTTTTGTTTTTACATGTGTTTTTCAGCTTTTGATATTTCTCTTCACGCATTGTTCGTGTCTCTTGGCGGCATTCATTTCCAAGGCCATTGTTTTAATAATCGCAACGAATATCGGAATGAGCACTTACTCAAGAACCAACCTCTTCTATCTTCGCTGTTCTAGTAATTTAGTTTTGTAAGATGCATTTATGAATGATGCGGAAATGAGTTAAATTTAGTGCCATTATCCAACCAAAGTTTTGACCGACTTTCGTGTTTGTGCGCTTCTCTTTGGCTCATACAAATTGTTCCGGACTTGTGTGCTTTCTTACAAGATTTGTGGCGAAGCCGTCTCTCTACAGTTGGCCGAGACCGTTCTCTTATGTGGGCGGTTAGTAGATTTGAACTGATTAAAAAACCTAAAATTCCCACGTTAACTGATTAAAATTTAGTAAAGCAAAATTATTTTTTATATAATTAAAATATTTTTTTGTTTTCAAAAAACAAAAAAAGCAGAATACACATAACATGGATATACATTTTATCACGATTTAGATTATTTTGCTGGAGAGTTGCCGTGCCGCTGGTCTTTCAATGCTAACCATGACCGTCTTTCCACAGCTGGACGTGACGCGCTGTGTGCTGTTAAGTTGTGCGATCGTCTTTGTCGTTCAGTTTCAGTACGCCGTTCGCCATCTCTGGCACGCGCTCTTTTTTCCTCGGGCATTGTCCTGGCGATTCTTGGAAATATTTAGAATGATTCCTCCGTCGCTAGTATTTCATGCGTTAATTAGCGCTAGTTATTTTTGGTGCATTTTTGGTGAGCAACAGAGTCCTGAATTTAAATATCTATTGCCAGTGTCGTTGCTGTTGTGCGGAATTGGGTATTGGGAGAGCTGGGTGGACGTTGGGCACGCAAACGGAATATTTCACTCGGCCTATGAGGTAGGAGTATTCTACTTTATTTTTTGAAAAACTTTCTGGTAGGTTTTTTAAAAATTGACATTTTATGCTATTTTTGCAAAATGTAAAAAATTTTAAAGTGACACATTTGCTTGCTACCGTCATAATAATATATCTACATTTTAACAGGTAAAATACGGCATGCGAACGTTGAATCACGAGACAAGAATGTGCTCATGTGTTCTTCGATTTTGTTGCGCGTTTACAGTACTTTATTGGAGTCTTCGGTTTCACTCGATACCGTTTGGAACTTTAATTACCGTTTTCTGGAAATTCAAAACGTGGGAGGGACCCAGGTGTGTTTCTTACATTTTTGTATTTTTAGTTACTTTCGAAGTTTTCTCCCATCAGCTATTGCATTTATTTACCATAGATGGTGGCTATATTAAATTAGCTGCAAACTGGTTTTTTTTGTTTAGGCGCGTCTTTATTTTGTCCATAGTTGCCATTTTGGCGAACTTCTATCTTCGAATGTGTTTTCGGTTTTTGGCAGCTATGCGCATACAATTACTTCCACACGCTCACCCGATTCTCCTCACAGTTCCGTCATTGTTTTTGTGGAGTTCTGGGCTTTGTTACTATGTGCCGATTTGTCGCATTAACGGTATTCTACATTCGTTTGGCCTAAGCTTTTACTGCGTGAAGGCGGTCAATCCAGCGGACAATCTTCCTGACTATTATGTGACGTGGATATGGCTGCTCATTTTTGTTGTTTGGTCTTACACTTTCATTAACGGTGATTCCGTTGATCCGTCGGATGAAGTGTAAGTCTCTGTTATTTTTATGGAAATATATGGATATACGATCATATTTTTATGTTTTGGTTACTCTACGTTGAAAGAAATTTTCGACTTTAGAATTGAGACTATGACTCCTATGATGTGTGGCTTGGACATTTGTCAGTCGCTAATGGTCTTTCGCTGGGCAGTAAATAAAAAGGTGATTTTCTTGTTAAATTCGTTTAAAATTTTTAAAATCTGTTTAAAAAAAGTTTTATTTTTAGACAATTTATGATGATTTGGATGAGGATGAAAAAATGGGCGATTTGCGTATTGTGAATGGCGAAACGGATCGCGTCTTGACACTTTATGTTTGCGCGACAATGTGGCACGAGACGCGAATGGAGATGAGTCAAATGTTGAGATCTCTCTTGTTGTAAGCTTTTTTTAGTATTAATCAACTTTACGAAAAACAATTCTCTCAATTTTAGATTGGACACGGAACACGCATCTCGTCTAGCAGAAAAGAATTCTTTGGATCGTATTAAATTTCGATTGGAATGTAAGTCAAAATATATTGTATTTATCATACATTTTTGTTTTAGTTCATATATTCTTCGACGATGCTTGGGTGGACGACAGAGAGTGTGGGCGAATTCCGAACGCTTATTTTAAATTATTTTTTGAAACTTTGATGGAGTTAACCAGGTAATATTTTTGTGCCCATGCATCTATGATAAAAAAAAATAAGGCGAAGTTATGGATTTTTTATTGGTAAAACGGATAATGTAACAATAAACGTAAAGGTTTTAGATCAGTGGAAAATAAGGATTCGGATCTGCAAACAATGATGCTGGCTAATACCTCTTACGGCGGTCGCTTAGTGTACCAACTTGAGGGTGGCACTTTGCTTTTCGTACACCTCAAGGATAAGAAATTAATCCGTAATAAGAAGCGGTGGTCTCAAGTATTGATTTTGTTGTTGTTTTGTTTGTTTCAAAGTAATTTTTGAATTACAGGTTATGTACATGTATTATTTGCTTGGCCATCGCATTATGGACTCACATTTGGGTATTGAGGATCGCCAACTTCAAGCGGAGAATACGTACATTTTGGCTATAGACGGTGACTCGAAATTTGAACCAAACGCTGTAATCCGTCTTCTCCATTTGATGAATATTAAGAGCGGCATTGGTTGTGCTTGTGGACGAATTCATCCAATTGGAGAAGGTTTGGTGTTTTTGAAATTTAGTTAATTTCTAATTTATGTTGTTAATTGTGTCAATAACAATATGATCTCATTACGCGTGTACTACTGAACGGATACATACAGTGTGTAAAGAAAGGATAGGTCTCGTCGATGGATCGGGCCCAAATTTATGGAGCTTATGGGCCTTGGTCAAAGAAATATTGCCCTAAAATTTCATTGGTTTCTCGGACGTTGATTTTATCGGACATGGCGGGATTTTTCTTGATTTTAGCCATTTCGAACAGTAAATAAATGATAGGTCCACTTAATAAAAAACGATTTATTAAACCGCTAACACATTAATAACATAATTAATATTTCAAAGATTCATCTAAAAAGGTTTGGTGTTTTTGAAATGTAGTTAATTTCTAATTTATGTTGTTAATTGTGTCAACAACAATATGATCTCATTACGCGTGTACTGCTGAACATACAAACAAACAAAACTTAAAAATTTTGGTCTATTTGTAGGCATTATGGTCTGGTATCAAAAGTTTGAATACGCAATTGCCCATTGGTTCCAAAAGGCAGCCGAGCACGTATTTGGATGTGTTTTGTGTGCGCCTGGTTGTTTTTCGTTGTTTCGTGCATCAGCGCTGATGGATGATAATGTTATGCACAAATACACGAAAACAGCTTGCGAACCGCGTCATTTTGTGCAGTATGATCAGGGCGAGGATCGCTGGCTATCAACGTTACTTCTAAAGCAGGTAAACTTATTTCGATCGATACGGCTCTGGACTTTTTGTCTGATTAATAAGCTTTTTACTTTTGTAGAATTTGTAAAAAATAGTTAAAAGACAAATCGGTAATTTTTTCCAATTTTTTGTGAATTCTTATAAAAATAGTAACGTTATACGGAAGAAAGCTGAATTGAGAATGTTTACAGGGATACCGAATTGAGTATGCTGCCGCTGCGGACGCAGAAACTTATGCACCTGAGGGTTTTGAGGAGTTCTTCAATCAACGTCGACGATGGACACCCTCATCCATTGCAAACACATTGGACTTATTGGCCGATTATCAGGTATTTATAGCGTGGTTGTAATTAATGTTATAAAATCACAATTTTGACTTGTCTTAAAAGCATGGAACCATCATTTTTGAGTTTATTGAAGCGGATTACATATAAGATCAATAAATGTTTTTGAAACAACTGTTTTGAAAATAAGTGTCCTAAAAATAAAGAAGATATAAACCTAGAAAAATACGATCATTTTGCACTGTTAAATTTTATTTTAATGCAAAATAATTCGATTAAAATAATTTAGTCGTGGTGAGAACATGCTAATTTTATCATTCTTTTCAATAAACTTATTTTTGTTGGTGGTGTCATACTTTTGAACAGCACAAAGTTGTGGTTTATACCAGGGTTGGAAATTCAGAATTCCGGCCATTTTGAGCCTCCGCATTCAGATGTTTTTACATCAAAATCTGTAATTTTCCTATAGACATGAACTGTTTTTCAAGTTTATTATTATCAAATTTTTTTAGCAAATAACAAAATTGAAAAAAAATTAAGAATTTTGAATTCTGTAGTTCGCAAGCGCGATTTCTAGTGAATTTTGGAGTTAGTTGCTTAATCACATCAGCAGTTTTAGCGTTGTTGTTTAATTTTAAACGGCACTGTATTTTGAGTTTAGTCGATAATGTTTATTTTCAGTTGGCTTCGAAAAACAATCGAAGCATTTCACGGCTCTACATCCTTTATCAGATGTTTGTGATCGGATTTTCGATGCTTGGCCCGGCGATTATTTTCACTATGTTGGTGTATGCACAGGTAATTTTACGTTAACACTATTCAACATACATACTTTGTTTTTTGATTAGGTTTCTGCGTTTGCGATGGATTCAACTCGTGTATTGATGTACAATGGCATTCCTGTTTGTGTCTTTATATTGTTGTGCTTTTGTTTTGACTCCAGTACTCAGCTTATGTTCGCTAAGATTGCATCCATCGTATATGCGTTTATTATGCTGGCTGTCTTAATCGCCACCGCTCAACAAGTCGTACTTGAAAGTATTTTTTAATTTCATATATGTAATATTGAAATGTTTTTTAATCGAAATTTTGAATTTTAGCTGTGTTTTCGCCGACATCAGCATTCGTAATTGCAATGTTCTTGATTTTTCTATTTTCGTCATTTGTCCATCCGAAGGAGTTTTCGAATATCATATTTGGCTGCGTGTTCTTCTTAATGATTCCAGCTACGTACGTATTTCTCTCGCTTTATTCGCTTATCAACCTCAACGTCATTAATTGGGGGACGCGTGAGGCGGTGGCGAAGGCGACCGGCGGCGTTACCGCAAAAGAGAACGTCGCTGAGCGCATTTTCCGTAAATACGCCAACGTGAACGATGAGTCGTCGCTATTATCACGTATGATGGCGCGATATTCCGGCGATAATACCGATAATGCTGTTTCAGCCGAACGGTTGATTTGTTTGGAGCGCCGGCTGGAGAAAGCTGAGATATCGTTGATGATTCCACAGGTATTTTTAATTAATTAAATATTTTTATATGTGTTAACATTTAAAGCAATTTATTTTAGAAAGAAAAGTTGGACGGAACAAAGACTTCGGAAATGCTTAATAACAGGAACGAAAAGTTGGACGACATACAAGCGAAATGTGGATACAAGGTTTTTGTATTTTATTGTGGGAACGTATTTTTTCATTATGTTTAGTTTAGGACAAGCCGGAAGGTGAGCTTGAGGAGGTGATAGCAAAGCGTACAGATGCGTTAGCATTTGATCCGGTGTATCGTCGTTCGCTGTGGATGGACTGTGAATATTTGCACGGCTGCGATCGAGGAAAGCTTCGGCTAGCCGAAGAACGCTTTTGGGACGAACTTATTGATAAATATCTCAAGGTTGGTTGAATAGCTTTTTGAAAGAAATGGTTGAAATAGGGTATTTGAGTATCTTGAACTGAAATGTGAATGATTACCGTTTTTAAATTACAGCCAATCGAATCCACTCCCGAGGAACAGACGGAAATTGCTAAGGGATTGGCCGAGTTGCGTAATAGAATTGCCTTTACGATTATTCTGCTTAATGGCCTTTTGATTTTGGCCGTATTTTTGCTGCAGCGCCACAAGGACGTTCTTTCTATTCAAATGACACCATATGGTAGGGAATTTCAAACATAAGCTGTTCATTTTTGAATGTGGAAAACTTTTAAAAATATTAATTTCAGAAGGTTTCAAGTGGACAAAGATGAACGAAACGACTGGGAAATTTGAGCAAACTACCGAAGCTTTAAAGATTGATCCGCTGGGAATAGGGATTATCTTTTTCTTGATGGGAATTCTTATTATCCAAACAATTGGAATGCTCATTCATCGGCTGAATACTTTGATAGAGGCTCTTCACGAGTTGAACGAACTGAAGGATCAAATTTTCAACAAAAATACGACTTTCAACTCTTACAGAACCGTTTTGGACGAAGGTTGATATTTTTTAGTCACGTGACAAAGTTTTTGAATTTTTGTTAGACATTATTGAACGGGTTATTCCAGCGAAACTTTTTGATTTTGTTATAGAACAACTCAACGTTAGGATTTTTTACACCTGTATTTTTAATTGCATATATGTACATTAGAGGCGTAGTCAGGAAAAAAATTTTTTGGGGGGGGGGCAAAACCAAAAAATTCGTTACTCGAAAAAAATGAAAAATTGTACTTCATATTTTTATTTGGGGGGGGGGGCATTATTTCACCTGCCTCCCTTGGCTACACCCTTGATGTATAATGTACATAATTTTAATAATTTAGCACGACAAATGATCGACACGGTGTTCTACGAGAAGGCTCACGGAGCGGATGGCTACATTCGCAGTGGAGTCGGCAAATCAAAAGCGCAAAGTAATGTTCTTTATAAGCTTCAGACTAAGGACGACTGAATTTATTTGTAAACTTTTTTATTGTTTATTCTTTTTATTTTATTATAGCTTTATATTTAATGTTTTGTCCGATAATAATAAAGTTGGTTATGTTGATTTATTCAAAATTATCTGCTTTATACGTAAATTTTCAGCCGCTGCACGGTTTATTTAAAAAAAATTTTCAAGAATAAAAATTTAATTTTTGAAAAGCATATTAAATTTTTTATTGCTTGATCGTTCTTGCGCTCTTCGGCGATCGATACGTATGCGCGTGTATGGATGACAAAAATGGCCCGTCTCAAATCATTCTTCGAAATTTATGGATTTTATTAGGTAAAAATTTGTTTAAGCGGAGATAATTGCATCCGCAGATTTCTTTTTGCATTTTTTTATTTCTTTTTCGACTGATTTTTCATCCGACAAGGGCATTTAGCTTGCGTCGTGTACATCTTTTTGAATGCAAGTTACTTCCTAACTTCATTGAAAACCTTTACCCGACAAGTAAGTCGTGGAGCGAAATAAAAAATTTTCGCTGACCTACTGAGTAACAGAAAAAGATTTTTGAATAGCTATAAATAACAAATTTGTTCCTTGATTTTTCTTCATAATTGATGTAATTTATAAAGATCTTCTCAGACGACAAAATTGAATGAACACATTTGAAAGAAAGTAGATATTGGGCATTTTGGAATTCTTTTCGTTTTTGAAAATTGTGTTTATGCCAAAAACGAATGCTAAGGATTAATGCAATATTTTCCCATCTATTCGTTTGCAATTTTATTTTTGTTTTACTGGTCACTTTTTCTGGTTTTTTACTTTTTTTTAATTGATTCAAATCCCACGGCCAGTGCAAGTGAACTTTGAAAATTATTTAGTAGCAAAGTTTAGATAATAACTTGAACCATTGGGATACTTTTCATTTAAAGGCCTAGACGATTTTTTTTGGAGAGATGCCGTTACAGCACAGTTTTTGATATAATAATTAAATTTTTAATAGGAAGTTATCCGTTATTTTCTAAATCAAATGTGGAATCTAAAATCAAATTTCACCCGTTTAATCAATTTGAAAGGCAATTAACCTAAAATCAGCATGGTTGTACAAAGTAGATTAAATATTTTGAAACGAAAAAAAGTGGCTAATCGAATTTCGATTAGCCTATAAATAATTTTTTTCCACCAAATAATGACCAAACTTTTCATTAAATAGTATACCTTTTTTAGCTATGATTTTTAGGCCTTTAAATAATTGTTTAACGAGTTCGGAGGGTACTCATGGTCAGATAATTAATCAAGTAAGCCTTAAACAAGATTTTAATTTTTTAGGGAATGCAAGAGCTTTTTGATGCCTTGCGGCATGTGTTGGTGCTCTTGTGGGCGTGGGCGTTTGTGCCGTGTATTTTCTCTTCGCTAGCGGCTGGCGAGCGTATTGGCACTGCGGCAGTCACCACCGAGATCGAGTTTCGCGCCTTCCGTCTTCAGCAATACGAGGCGGCCGGCAAGTTGTATGGCGGAAAGTCGTGGCGCGTTCTTTACGAGGCGGTGGCACTGAATCGCTCTGCGTTGCGAAAGTGTGTGATCGTATCGTGGCGGGATTTGGTAGAACGCGAGTTGGAGACGAGTATTGGAGCGGCGGTGGGCGCGGTATTGGTAATTATTCCCGAGGATTTGAACGCACTGTTGGATAACGAAAGAGAGGTAGTTACTTTATCATTTTTTGAATTGGTTAATTTAATCTTCAAAATGTTTAAGGTGCTTTCAAAACATAATTTTTTTCAATCAAAAAATATAAAGTTCAATTTTAAATTCTAATTATTTAGGCATTTCTCAAGGTTGAGGAGAAGTTTGCCAATTTTCGAACGGAACAGTCAGTGTATTTCGTGCCGAGTAGCGCCACTCTGAAGTACTTGCTTAAAAGTGTTTCGCTAACGTCGACGAAGTCGCCTAGCGCGTTTCAGCAATTATACAATGCGGTGGCGGCAAATAATTTTCAAATAACTTCCGAAAATACGGCCACCACCAACGCCATTACTACAAAGCAATACAACGTGATTGTAGGTTTTGGTGTCCACGATTTTCTAAAAGAATTGTTGAGAAAGTTGAATTTTTTTACGATATTTCGATATGATTTGTATTTTTTGATATTTTAGGGACAATTAAACGCTGCGGAACACGGAAAGCCGTACTTTGTGGTCGTTGCACACTACGACACTCATTTCATTATTCCAGTTAGTTTTATTTACTTTTGCACCTTTTTTGGATATAATAATTTTCAAGAGCAACGAAAAATGGTATAGTCAGACCTTACGAATTTAAATATACTTGGAGCGTTTTCGATGCAGATTTTTTTAATTGGTATTTTTTCAATTAAATAATAGCTATATTCGTGTATGAAAAAAAAGATGTCGAAAAAATCTGTTTATGTATAATTTTATTGTTTGGTAGGGGCTGGGTAAGGGCGTCGACTCGAATGGAAGCGGTATGGCCGCGCTGTTTGAGCTCCTTGCTATTTTGAGTCAATTTTACTCGTCTTCACCGGCGAATAAGCCTAAATACAATGTCGTGTTTTTGCTTTCGGCTGGCGGAAAATTCAATTATCAGGGCAGTCGTCAATGGGTGGACGACTTTCAGGAAAAACATTCCGGTATTTTTTTATTTGTGAACATGTCTGGTTAATTAAAATATGGCTTTGTGTATTTCTTTGTCTATAAAAAATTTGCGTTTTATATGCGAAAATTGTGTTCACGCTGTGTTTGGACGGACTGGCGCGAGGAGACGCGCTCAACTTTCATGTGTCTAAAGCGCTCACTGAGGGATCGCTTTCGCATAAACTTTTCGAGAATCTCAAAACGTTCGCCGGCGCAAAACGGCAAGTGAACGTTGTCCCGAAGAAAATTAATTTGGCCGCCGAACGATTGGCTTGGGAGCACGAAATTTACAATGTTCGGTGAGCGAAATTTATCCGTTATTTTCTTAAACTATGTTGATTTGTCTTATAAGTCCAAAATGTACAAATTTTTTGACACTATTCAACAAAAAAGAATGGATTTTCAGGCGAATTCACTCTGCTACTTTGTCGCACTTCGACAATCCTTCGGATCCTATGCGGTATGTTTTTTTTTGTTTATTTTAAAATTGTTTTAATATTGTGTGGTGGTAGCTTAACCGATTCAGATTTGAGTGATTGTAAATTTATTTTTTTAGAAATTCCGTTTTGGACACCGAACAAGTTGTGAGCGCGAAAGCATTTGAAGAGAACGTCGCAATAATCGCCAACGCGGTTGTGTCTTTTATTTTCAATCTGGACGCCGGACTATGTGAGAGTTCCAAAGCCGGCGCAGCGACGCCAAGTGCCGCTGGCGATTGTTCGGTGGTCAGCAATAGCATCAACGCCAAGCGGCTACTGGCCTGGCTGGACGCGTTCGGCTCGACGTCGCGCTCAATTGCGGCGTTGAGTGCGCCGGCCAGTGCGAAATTGGTGGCCGACCTGCGCGCGGTGATGCAACGCTACGCCGACAAGACCAGCGTCGACGAGGTGGCGATGATTGATTTTAGCGTCTTTGGTATTGTGGGTAAGTGGCTTTCATGTCGGATCTTTTAATGCTGTTAAAATTGTGTAATGAGATTTTTGAAGTATATTTATTTGCTTTGTTTTTATTACGTCGAATTTTGTCGAACCCAAGATTTTCTCATGATGTTTGGGTATTTGGTTTGACTACAATTGTCGCGGCTCAGAAAATTACTACAAAATTCTTTTTAGAAGATAAATTGTCGGCGAGTATTGTGAAGCCGGCGATCTTCGAGCTCTTTCTGGCGGCCATCATCGGTGCCTATCTCTTCGGCGCATACTTCCTGGCTCAAAACGCGCAATTCATCTTGGAACGGGCGGTTGTGACACTGAAGAAATTTGCTTGATTTTTGAATCGCTTTTAGGCTAATAATTGTTACTATTATTTTTATTATTTGTTACAGACGCTTATAGTGTCTTCACTTTTACTTATAATAAATGTTTGAATGCTCAACGATTGGTTTGATTGGATATGCACTACGCAAAATGTGTTATGTATTTTAAGCAAGAAGTTGTTCTAATTTGTTGCTATTTTTTATAATGTTTTTCGCAATTTAGGAATCCGATAAAGTCAAATAAGTACGTATTTTTGTTTTTTTGTTGTTAATTTTTTTTGTTAGTATATTTTTCGTATTTAAAAATGTTTTTATTTTCACCAAGTTGCGAAATACTGTGAGTGTTTCCATTTCCAAAAAAAATTGTTTTGAATGTGAACTGCATTTCGTTTTACTTTCAAAAAACGCTTTACTACTTCACTATAGAAAAGTAAAATTACAAAAGAAATTTTTACTTTTTATTTTTAAATGAGGTGAAGCCTGACTTTTTTGGTTATGATTTCACTTTTTTCACTCTTTGATTAGTTTTTCCGCTTTATTTTTTTCAAGTAAAGGGAAATTCACTTCACTTATTGTAAAAGCTTACTTTATTTGGTAACGCTAATGCTGACGCGAGTTTTGGGTAAATGAGTTTTGGAGTAGCCGGAGTCTTGCACGGATTGCCTGTATGTCATACGAGCGCTCAAAAGGCGAACGTTTATAAACTGAAGAAAGAAATTTTTTCCAAATGCGTGTTTTTGCATATGTACATATTGTGTGCGTATGAATTTTTCTTTTTAAATTTTGTCAGCATTTTGCAAAGAAATGAAAGTGTTTTTATAGTTTTATTTTATTTGAGCTGTTGATGAAAGACATCGATGACTTGGACAAATTGGAAGAGACGAGTCGGGATGCGGACCGCGACGTTCCGCTCGACCCTACTTCGGTAAAAAAATTTGAAACGATATTATGTACTTGGATGGCCTCTCCCAACTTTTTTTGCAGATTTTACATGGCTTTTTTTTGTTACGAACGAATTTGACGCAAAAACAATAAAATGTTTTTTTATCGTTTGGGGTCATCCAAACGTGCGAATGCCAAATTAAAAATTATATTCGGTTTTTAAAACATTGTTATTTTCATTTTTTTAAATTTTTTAATTCTGATTTTAACATCTTTCAGATCTCTTTGTTTTCCAATGAAGTGGTGAATGTGCCTGTATCGACTTCGGATAATGGCTTAACTTCTGTCAGCGTCAATAATGCTATCGGTAATTTCACCTCGAATGAGGCGAAAGGTGGCCCATCGACACAGACGACTCAAGCCTCCACGTCGACGAGAGTCTCCACGGCGGACTCCTCGGTTGCTGAGAAACGGAGGAACGCGACTAGGTATTATAATTATTAGTTTTGAATCGACAGTGTTGACGTGTAAAACTAAGAATTAATTTTTGGAAAAATGCTTTTAAGCTAGTGTGCAGTGTTTCTAAAGAAAATTTTAGCTGAAGTTAAAGTTCCACTTTCTCGCGCTTTTTCTATCGCTGATAGTTTTTCGGACTCTACGGTTCGAGTATTTTTGATTACACCGATTGACATAATTTAATGAGCTTACCCGTTGACACATCATCTCTTCATTGATGGGATATTTAGGGATTCTAGCAAACGGCGGAAATTTGACTTTTTAGTTAAGTTAGTTAATTTTGGAAACACTGCTAGAGTGATCAGATTGTTTGTACATAGTTTCGAATGAAGCAAGGTTCCGAAAATTATTATAAAAATAACTTTAGCGTGTAGCAAAAAAAATTCTGGTTAATAAATAATTTTAAATGTTTAGCTACTCGAGCTATGCGCACGGAAAGGCGACCGAAGTAACGAAACGAAGGAATTTGAACGAGAGAATTGAAAAACTGAAGAATAATCATGGAATAATTTTCAACGTACCCCAAGTAATGTTTTTTTTTTGATTTTTACAATGAATTATTTTGAACGTTTAAGTTAAAATGTCATCCCGAAATGGTTTAATACAAGAATAAAAGGGAACGAACGGATATTTTTTCACTTTGAAAAAGTCAAAGACGCTGGTCTTTTTTTGCGCAATTTGTTATCTTTTCGGATTTTTTTCTTAAAAAATCTATATTCTTTATTTTCGTCGGCAAATAAATCTTTTAAAGTACACGTGTTTCCGGTTTATTTCCCAACGTACGTATTTGAGCCAAGATAGCATTTGAAAAAAAATGTTAACCCCATAAGCAAGTAAACAGTATTTTTACGAATTTATTTTAGTGTCAAGAGATTACGCTGAATCAGTTGGCCATATTTCTGCGACGCCTTCGCAAGTCGCCGGACGTTCGCTCGATTATGTCGATGGAGCTGATGGCGAAAGTCTTTCAAGAGGAGCAACAACCCCCGAAAAAGGAAGGCGGCGACAACGAACGACGATTGGCAAACGTCGCCTCGGCGTTGGTCAACGGTCAGCGGGACTACCTGACGGGTTGGTGGAATAGTTTTTTGAAAGAAAAATTTACGTACAAAATTGTGGATGAAGAATTGAACCGAGCGCGGTAATCGAATATCGTGTCTGTGACGCTTGTTATATGTAGTGTTTTATCACGTTAAATTATTATTATTTTTTGTTTGGGCTTTCTTTAATACAACCTGGGGTTTTTAGTGTGGAAGATTTAGTGTGAGGTTTTTAGTGTGGAAGAAAAATAGGAGAACGTAGGATTGATTTTTGATAGTTTGAAGTAATGTTTTGTAACAATTTTCCGGCTTTTTGCTTTTTATTATATCTGCCAGAACACATTGAGATGCGTATTTTGTGGGTATAGTTGCAAATTTTGCTCAGGTGCGTATGGCTCTCATCATAATCACAAACAGTCGGGCTCCAACTACCAGGCCGTAATTTCGGTGAACGATTTGTTCGGCGAGGACGAGGATATGCCTTCGTCGGCGCCGTCTACCTCTACTTATTCGCAGTCGTTGCGCGGCGACGAGGCAATGCTCCGAGATGTGGAGGATGACTCGACGGAGTCCAGCTCCACGGCTTCTGACGACTACGACGACAACATCGAGAATATCTGCGCAGAACACGACGAACGTGACAAGATGGCGGACTTCGATATCGGCGCGCTGAGGCCGTTCGAAAAATCGCCCAACAACAGGAAGAAAATAAGGTTTTTACCTTGGATGGATTTTTTTCATATTTTAATTTTTTTTGTGATTGAAAACTCACCTAAAACTCAAATATTTGATTTTTTATCGAACTCATTAAAGTTTTAGTGTTGATGATTATAAATTCTACAAAACACGAATGGAAATTTTGTCGGCCGATTTGCGCGCCGTAACGTTTTATAGGCGTCTTGTGGAAGTTCAAGAAAATATCAGCAAGGTTCGTTGTTTGTAATTTTGACTGGAAATAGTCATCAACTTTCTTACCGGACCGAAAAAATATGAAATTGAATGCTTGAATTTTTAGACTTTTCTTATTTTTAATTGGTTTGAATTTGTTTTAAATTTTTAAGTTTTCTAAACTTTTCTTCCAAAATCTATATGTATTTTTTGATTAGGTTTGATAATCTTTGAAATTTGGTTTAGACAAAACTTCAGTCGGAGTTGGAATTTGTCAATGTAGCTCAAACGGGTAACGAGGAAGAGGATTCTCAAACATGTGCCAGATGTCGGCCACTTTTGCATCGGCCAGAAAGACCGTTGATATTCGCCAATCATCTGGAGTATGAATTGACTCATTAAAATATTTGCATAAATATTTTTTGATTAATTTTTTGTAGAAGACGTAACCGAGCGCCCACTACACTTACGCCTAATCTGCGGTGTGGTCCTATGGAGTATTCCGCTATTGATGACTCGATTCACCCGCTATTGTCCTTGGATTCCGGTAATATTATTGCTTTTGTTTACGATTATTTTTTCTATAATATGACAAATTTTAGCCATTCCCATGGAGCGAAAAATGCAAAAGTATTTGCATGTATCCAGTACTTTGGCTTCCGAGGTTGAGAAACGAAGGTCATTTTTTGGTTATACATTATTACGGATGATATAATTACTTTATATACATATTTGCAGACTTTATTGCAGTGATACAGGCTTATTCTACATAGAATTTATTGTTTTTGTGCTGTTTTATTTTTTATACAAAATCTTTTTACAGACAGAAAACAGCGGAATTGGCGTTTAAAAAATCTGCGCATCGATCGACGAAAAATTTATTCTATTTTGCGGACGAATTAAGCGTTCCCGAGGAGCAGGACTCAAAGACGTCGCCCACCTCCATTTCACTTACGCTGAAGAAGCGGCTAATTAGCGCTGATGCACCCACCGCTTCAGATGGTGCGCAGAGCATCGGCGGTAGCGGTGGTGGTGGCAGGAATAGGTACAACAACCACAAACACTACCTCAACCACGACGGTGACGACGAGGTGGGTGAAAACGAGGAGGAGGACGACGGCGCGACCGACGAGGACGCGGACTCCGACGACTATCCGCCGCTCAATCCGCGTTTCTCCACCCGACGACGCCACACGAATTATCAGGCGCCGAAGCGAATGTCGCTGAATATGGTAAGATTTTTTTGCTGCTTTGAGAAATTATGCAATATTTTTTTTTTTTTTGGTTTATTATTTTTCAATTAAGTGTGCTTTTTTATAAGTTTAGTATTTTTTATTCGTAATTGTTTGCTTGGATTTTTAAAAGATTAGATATATGATGAAACTCTAAATATATTTTTCGAAGCTTTCGCATACTAATCGATATTATTTGATACCGCGTATTTTCCTTTTAAAAAATTGAAGCTTTTTCTGGAATTTTTAAAAGCATTTTTCGATTTTAAAGTTGTAAATAATTTTAGAGAAGTACTGTTTCTGAAATTTACGTCCAATACTGGTGTTTTTTTTCTACCTGAAATTGAAATTTTTGAGAAATTCCTTTTATGGGCAATTTTTTATACAATTTAAGGAAACTTTCCAATGAGTATCGAACAGGTTTTGAGAGGAATTTCTTAGGAGCTTGCTAATTGCAGAAGTTTATTGACTTTTGTTGAAAAGCAATAACTAGCATAAATTATTCTAAGCGTATCAAACCCTACGCCACCGCCGCCGAAACTGCCGCAATAAAGGTCGAAGTCGGCAATGAACGTGATGAGAGGAGAGGTGTGATGGTTTCGGCGAAGAATCTAAGAATGAAGAGAGTGATTAATAATGAGAATTGGGCTAGTCATCATCGCTTCAACGCTAAGAGACCTGACTTCCGGCGTTCGGTAAAGTTTGCATCATAGTTTATTTATTAATTGTTTTGAACGTTACTTTCAATGTTTGGCTTATTGCTCGTTTATTGGATTCTATTATTTTTAGATTTTGGAAAATGTTTGTCTTGAAATCTTTTCTTTATGCGGAGATTGAAAATTACGTCTAAAGGAAATTTTTTTTGGTGGAGAAATTTACTAAAAACCATTGATTTCCTCATATATTTTTCACTCGTGTATATACAGGGTGCGGCAAAAAGCGATCATCAAAATTTTTTGCTGTTCTACCACGAATGTTTGAAAGTTTTCCATTATGTTTTTTTATTAATTTGGATAGCCTATGTTTTTTTCTACCAGTACCGTATGATTTCATTTAATATTTTATTTCCAAATGTAAAACAAACGACCTCAAAGGGCTCGAACGTCGCTAGAGAAGGTGCGCGGCGCGACCAAAAGTTTTTTGACGCGTTTGACGCTCTGTATCGTAGCGCAAGTGTGCTACTTCGAAATTAACTGAATATGTTATAGCCCCAACTCTTGATCGTTTTTCTGACGCACCTTGTATTATTACTGAAGAAAAAGGATTCATTATTAGAAAAAATATTTTAAATTTCATTTGAACACTTTTATTGAATATTTACATTTTTATTGTAGGAAAGTCGACGATCGAGCATACATTCGACTTTCGGTCGGGAAGAGTTTGGCTCTATTTTCGACTTTGATGCTTCATTTACCGACATCGGTCTGACGGCCGTTCAGAATGTGGAGAACAAAGAAATCGCCATTCCGCAGTACGCATTTCTCATTATTATTTTCCACTCTCATTTTATTATGTCTCTGGTTAAAAAAACGAAATTGTGTAATAGGCTTGTGTATGTTTTTACTTGTTCAGTAAATTCACTTTCTTAATTCAACTGTTTGGTTAAGATATCGACGAAAGGACGTCTTCGGCGACAGCGTGAAAAAGCCTTGCAATTGCTGCGCGCTTTTTATAGAAATGGATCCCTTCGCGAAAATCCGTCAGCTTCACGAAGTGCTCGAGGCACAAGAGAAGCAGCGCTTCAAAGTGTGCCGCGGAACTCGCCCTCGACCGTAGGGCACCGCACTTGGCAATATTAATTGCTATTACGATCGGAGCGTATATGTTTTGGCTAACGAGAGGATTTGACTTTTGATTGATTAATTTTTTTAATTTTTATTGGTGATTTTCAGTGGATTTTCAACAAGATTTTGTTTTCGGTGAATACTAGCACCTAATTTGAGCGGAGTGATTGTTATAAATTACTAAAAAGTTGATTTAAAAATTTTCACTACTTTTAAAACTCCGAAAATACGGTCTTTGTCACATTTTTGTGGATCCATTAAAAATAGCTTTGTAAAAAATCATGAGAGATCCCAAAAATGGTGATTTTTATTCTTTGACGGGATTTGCTATCATTATAGTACATAGCATTCTTCACTATTGTTTTTGTTGTTCTTGTTGTTGTTTTCCGATTTGCTGTTTTATTACACTAAATTTTTTATTGAAAACTGTTGAGAATTGCATACAAAAATTGCACTAAAAATTAATAAAAAAGGCTTATATTAATACAATACATAACAGGCTTATATTATTGCCACCTAAAAATGTCTTTCCCGAAAACGGCTAAATGAAAGATCGTTAACTTAAATATTATTGTTGTCAACGATAAAAGTCGTTATCAATTAAAGTTGTTTAAGTTGGTAATGTTTTACTCAAACTTTTCGGGAAAGCCACTTTTTGTGCGACGGTGCCCCTTAAAAAAAGTGATCGATTTTACTTGGGATTATTTTATTATGGACACCAGAACTAGCATTTTCATAAAATATATTAGCCAGAATATCATGCTTACGTTTACTGTAAATAACGAAATGACGAAAATTTTTGTATAAACGTTTTACATTGTTGTTTTCCAGATTTTGAAGTGAAATAAATACATAAATGCTCTTTCAAAGTTTATTACTCAAAAATGGCAGACTCCAAAAGCTGATTTTTTCAAAATCAAAATTTCCAATGTATGAAAGTACAAAATTTAAATGGTCTAACGCAGGTTTCATGTCAAAGTTTGTACCCAATTGTCCGCCACTGAGCCGAATATCAGCTCAGCGGCTGGAGCTTTTTCTGGACGTGCTGAGAAGTATCGACAAACTTCTCGTCCTTACAGGTGCTGGAATTTCCACAGAATCGGGTATGTGCACCTTGGTTTAGAAATGGAACAAGGTCAGTCGGTCACAGAAAATTGCTGTATACATAGGTATTCCCGACTATCGGTCTCGAGGTGTGGGCCAATACGCTCGCTCACCCGAGCATCGTCCCATTACCATCCAACAATTTGTGGGTAGCGCAGAATGGCGCCAGCGCTATTGGGCGCGCAATTTTCTCGCTTGGCCGCTTTTCCAGGCGGCGCGACGCAATGGCACACATTTAGCACTAGCCGACTGGGAGAAATCGAAAAAGTATTTTTACGGGCACGCTAGGATTTAACAAAAGTCGAGTTTTATTCATTCCTCTCCATTATTTAGCTTTCTGTGGCACATTACGCAGAATGTGGATGGCCTACATCGCGAAACTAGCGCTCAACGAGTTACAGAGATACACGGCTGTGCTCGAGTGGTAGTATGCATGACTTGTAAAAATAAATATCCTAGGTTTGTTCCACGACAAAACGAGCTTCATTGTTTAAGTATTCGAAATCGAAATAATTATGTACGGTCTCTCACACATGACATAAATTGCAATTTCGTTGTTTTTAAAAATTACAGGAAATGAGAAGATCAAATCAACAGCGATATGTAGTGTAAAACTGTAAAGAGTAAACTAGCGTACAATTAGCTCAGTTAGTAGCAGCGCCCTGTTCACGTTTTACTCCCTAGTTCAACCTGGGCAGGCGACTCTACATTAGGAATTTTAAGGGATGAGGTTCAGTCATGGATAGCCGACGCCAACCAAAATTGGGAGGTGGCACACGTGGGCGAATTGGCGCCTGATGCAGACATTGAAATTTCGTCAGAATCTATCGCTTCTTTCACTCAGCCTCATTGCCCTACATGTGGACAGGGTTCCATTCTAAAAACGGATGTGGTTTTCTTTGGTGATACGGTACCTCGAAAAGTCGACGGGGAGTGCAAAGAAAAGGTAATAGAAATATCGATTTTTACATTAATTGCATACATCACTGCATGGTTTATTTTACGCCTTATCAAAAAGGTGATTTCTGCTATTCAATCCGCGGTACGCATTCCCTACTGCTAGCGCGTTATCCCAAGCTTAAGCTAGATTTCAATACCGAAGGAAATTGTGTGTGAAAATTATCTAAAGGGATATGTGGTCGATAATATCGACTCGATATATGAAATAAAAGTTTAGTTACGCGAATGTTCCGGTCTGCTCGTATTGGGCTCCTCGTTAACCGTTCTCTCCGGATACCGTTTCGTGTATGGAGCCGATTTGAAAAAAGTGCCCGTACTCATCGTAAATTCAGGACCGACGCGCGGTGATACACTTGCGGCGGCTACGGTGGATGCGAAATGCTCGGATGTGATCGAGTTGATTCAACGCGAAAACATTTTTGTATAATCTCGATTTAGAATTATTTTTAGGAACACCATAAATCAGTTGTTTAGAGAACGCGTATATTGTATATTTTATTTATTTACAAATACTGGAAAGTATTACAATTATGTAAACGTTTTCAAATTCATTTAAAAAATATATGGGTAATGTAATATTGCGTCAATCTTTAATAGATCTGAAAACCAGAAGACATGCTCAGCTAAAGAAATGTTTCTTTCGGAAAGAATCTGAGTCTTCTCTTGAAACATTACTATAATATAAAATATATTACGATATATTACCGGTATTAAAAAATTGTAAGGGATTTATGAATTAAAAATGATTGTACACGTTACAGTACGCTGTTAATATCACAGTTTGGCATCGTCACCTTAAGGCTGTCCATTGTTATCTAAAAGTTTATACCGTATGAGAATTTAAATTAGGGAATTTTGCTTTTTTAGGTTGTACATTACGCAATTTAAAGAGCTGAGACCTGGGCAACAAGTTGCCATGCGGCCGCACCACATTTTTCGTTGACGAACGGTCGACAACAGCTCAAATAGTTGTTCATTATGAGGCATAAACGTCCAAAATACGCGTCCATATCAGAATGTTTTAGCGCGGATGCATCATCCATAGCCCGGCTTGCAGCGTGCTTACAGTGCGTGTATTCCGACTGATTTTCTACCTGCAAAATTCACATAAAATATACTTGCATAACAATTTTCACTTTGCAGATACTTTATATCAAAAAACATTCACAGAAAGAAAATGTTGTACAAAATTTAGTATAAAAGAGATTTAGGATGTATTGCAAAAGTCGGAGAGTTAGTGAATCCCATTATTTGCCACTCACATTGCCCCTTCCCTCTCTAAGTCAGTCAATGGAGGAAAAAAAACCTCGGCAAAACAAGTAGCATGCTCTTCGAAAAGTTTGTAACCGTCTCCACACATGTAACCGTAACTGGCATCTATGGCGCGCATAGAAATACTCGCGCATTTGGTAGATCGGGCACATTCCTGAAAGTTTTCTCAATACAACATAATCAAGGAGCTATTGGAAGCGATTTTCTAATTTTAAGCCAAAAACAATTGTTAAGATTGTTCCTTACCGTTTTTTCACTTCCTTACCGTTTTTTCACATTCCTTACCGTTTTTTCACTTCGAAAAGTTACTGTAATGTCCTAATTTTTTATGTCATTCAATGCGTCTTTTGCAGCTCTCTGTATTCGTTTTTTAGCTTCAAATTTATTTTCAAAAAAAGAATCTGAACGTATGATTTTAAAAAAATGATGAAAAATTCTGTGACTGAAAAAAGTCAAAAAGCGCATCCAATAAAATAAAAATGTTACAGTAATTCTTCACAGTGGAAAAACGGAGAGGAATTACACCACGGTAAGAGCTGAATATATTATACATTTAGAAACTACATACATATATTTTTACCCATAACGTTATATACTTATATATTTTGCTCATAACTGTTTAAACTAATGTTTCTTCTGCAATTTGCAAAACAAATAGAAGAAAAAATTGCCGTACTCTGTACTCTGTACATTTTGAAAATTACTGAAACCGCAAAACCTTAAACTGACGATAAAGGACGCACAATTTGTGGAATATTTCACCACCCTGAAGGCCCAAATGCGTGCCGTCCGTTTCGTCTTGAATGGAATTCGCATAGACTATAATCGGCTGAAATTTGAAAAATAAGAAAAAAATTCCATTTTAATAAATGATTTTATGGGATTTTTTAAATCTTAGAATTGGAAAAGTTGGTAATTCTTTAAAAATAATCCAACAAAATACATAATTTGAGAAGAATAATGTAAAAATAGTTGAGCTTTTAAGATTTTTTTCGTTGCTACATATATACCTGTAGACATTTGTTCACCGATTGCTCGGAATGTGCGTCGCATTTTTGCGCGGCCAAAAGTGAAGTTTGCGCATCAGTGAGCAATGAAAACCCAGAAATTTCATCGCCTCCGCCGATCAAGTCATCGGCACCCATCGAAGCGCTCACACGGCGAATCCAATAGAAAAAAGAAAGTGTCAAAAGCTCTTTTTTCATCACTCTAAAATGTGAGGAAGTTTGAACTAAGTAGTGAAAAAAAGCAATAAGATGAATGATAAACATAATATAATGAAAAGAAATAGGCTAAAATAAAGTGGAACTGCCCGGTAGAAAGAGAGAATAATGGAATTATGTTCTCATATCAGAAAAAATCTTACCATAATTGTGAAAATTGAAAATTATATATAATATTTATTAAATTAAAAATTTGGAAGAATGAACCGAATATTTCTATTTAATTAGTTTATACACTTTCGGCAACATTTTAAAATAATAAAAAAAATTTAATAAAAGTTTTTGTTGAAAAAATGTTGCTTAAATCTGGGAAAAAAAATTTTTTTTAAGAAATTTAAGAGAATCGAGAATTAAATTTCATGCAAATTCTATTTAAAAAAACAAAAATAACCACGTAAATAAGTAATAAGTAATCCGCGTTTATTTTTTATTTTTTAATAATAATAAAAGCGTCAAAAATTTTCAATTGCTTCTCAACGGCTACCCTGCACCCCTTGTTATGCAACACGCTGGCCTGCTTAAATCTGGGAAAGCTTAACACGCGTGTATTTAAAAATTATCTTTTTTGGGTTTATGAATATTTCTTTAAAATGTAATTTCCGAAATAGTCCAAATTTCAAAGATATCATTTTCAAAAGAAATCGCTTTGAATTTTATATACCCAGAACACGAACAAGTGAGAGAAAACGCCTTTTTTGTCAACTTTTTACGACGCTAAAGCTTAACACATATTATTCAATCTACCTCTGTTAATATTTTCAGACACAAAATTAACAAAATAAAAATTGATAGCCATTTTCGCATCAAGCATCTAGCCCATTCTTAATTGTCGATTTTGTCGCCGGTGAAGCCCAAATTGCTTCTTCTTATTTCCTTTTGTTTTTTGCTACCATTGTTGTTGTTATTGTTCTGTTTATTTTTCTCGTGTTCGTTTTTACGAGTTAATAAAAAATTAAAAAATAAATTAAAAAGTAAAGGAAAAATATATATGTCCTCAGTTTTCACTGATGAATTTGAAACAAAAAATAGAAGCTAAGTACAGTACATACACAACAACTGATTCAGCAGGCCCTCAAACCGTACGAAAGAAAAATAGACAAGGAACCAGAACAATGCAGACAGAGAACCATTTTTAAATGATTTAAATGACTACAGTCGACTACAGGTAAATTTATTTATTTATTTATTTACGTCTAAATAGATCGTAACAAAATGATTTAAATTAAACAAAATAACAAAGATGTCAAAGTAATTTAACATAAAAAACCCAAGTAATACAAGCCTGAAGCAAGAAATCGATTTATATTAATTACCACTCAATAATTTGATCAAGACGTCCTTCTTTAGAGTATTTCTGAATATTTTTACATTGGTTATAGTGGTTATATTATCTGAAAGTTTTGAATAAATCCTTGCTGTACGAAGGATAAATGAATTAAATCGTAATTTAGTTTTGGAATGTGGCAAATAAAATTTCGTATTGTGACGTCTAGTAATAGTCCCAGCATTAATTCTCGGTAGATTATGTTTGTTTATTATAATTTCTCCAAGCAATATTTTATGAAAGAAAACCAAATCTGCTTATATATGTATGTAAGAAGAAGCAATTTGGGTTTCACCGGCATTTATGTAAGAAGAAGAATATGCATGTAAGAAGAAGCAATTTGGGTTTCACCGGCGACAAGCAACATCAATCATTCCAATCACATCCTAAGGATGATTGCCAAGACAAGTAGCAAATAAAGAATAAAGAGGAGGGGGGGGGGGTGAAAGAGAACAGGGACAAGCCAAATACATAGTAAAACTTACCAATAAATTCAGAAAATGCAAATTTCACATAATAATTTGCGCTCCAATCATTTTTCAATACTTCGAAAATATAATATTGTCATACGATAGATAGTATTCGACGTTAACCAAGAAAGTATTGCCTATGTCAAAAAAGGGCATTTGTTAGTAGTAAAAATCAACTTTCTAAATCTTGCCGAAAAACATATTTATGTTTAATTTTACTTGCAATTCTCTGATACACTGACTTATATAATACATATTATATTTTTTGCTTAAAATCCTATTTCGTCTCAGTTGTCCTTTTCCGACTAACGTTAAGCGTAGCATCATTAATATGTATATCAAATATTTCAATATTAAATATATTATGTACTAGATTATTACTAATTCAATATCTATGATGTTTTATTTTCAAAACATGATAAAATACACGAAAAAAGTTCGGAATTTTGTTCAGATAGCTTTTGGCTTTTCCCTTATTCGCTCTTGCTTTCCTTTCTAAAAAAGCAAAGCACGAAACTGAAAACTTTGCTTTCGGAATTAGAAAGCGAATTTGGCAGATTTTCTCGAGATTTACTTCATTATTTCCATTTTTCCCTCCTTTTTCCTTTGATTTCTTTCCCTTTTTTAGTTTTTTTACATTACATTTTTCACTTTCCCTCATCCATAAGTTTATTAAATTTCCTAAACATTTTCATAAACATATTTTAACCAAAATTATTTTTTTGAATCTTTCTTTTGAAATTTTCCCGCCGTCTAGTTTTCTGCTTTTTAGCTGTTTTTTTTTGTTTTGCTTCTTACTTCGCGTTTATTTCGCCTTTCTAACTTTTTTATTTCTTAGTATACCGTTATCTTTTTGTTTATTCCTTTATCTCCAGTCCATCATGTTCATTCGTATCCATTTTATTCTCTTTTCATAAGCAAGTGAGCGAAAAAGCAACACGTTCGAGAAAACCAGCGTTAGTGAAAAAAGAAATTTGGCCAAAAAGTTTAGTAAGTTTTTAGATTTTCCTTTTTATGCGTTTTATGATGAGGGGTAGTCAGATAAATTCGACGGCAACGCATTTTCGCGCCGAAATCATATCAAAAAACTACTTTCCAGTAATTTTGCACGACAAATTTCGATCTTTTCGACCCTCTTTCTATCTTTTCCATGAAAATTTTCTTTTTTCTTTTTTGCTGTCTCTCTGGGCACGAATTTTATAATAGAATAACAAATGAATACGTAAATATACATACATATATATTTTTGCTCCATATTATAAAATATATTTTGTTTCAAATTATTTACATATTTTAATAGAAATCAATAAGTTTAATGAAATGAAGTCAAAAGTGGCAAAGGTTCTTATTCTCAAGTGTGATAGAAATTCTATATCTATCATTTATCTATCACAGAACATGTATGTGTCTGCATATTTTTTTTTGTAAGTTTCTCTTTTTTTTAATTGAGGAAATTTTTAAAATAAATCTAAAGATAAATCTAAATAAATTTATTAAAATATGAATCTATTTGTACATATTTACATAAATAAAAAAATAGTAGAAATTTTAAATTATTTTGAACGTAGAAAATTAAAGGAATTTGTTGCAAAATTCTAACTTTTTATTTTTATGAAAATGAAAAATTCCATTTTCTTTCCTTTTTAATAATGTCCAAAATGGCGAAAATTATAAAAACGTCAGAAAAGTTTTTTAGCACGAAAATTTTTTGATGTCGTTTAGCGAAAATAAATGCAAAAATTATACAAATGCATACATTCCAATTATTTTCAAACTCTTAAATTAATGATGCTTTTAGCATTTTTTTTTATAAAAAAAACATTAACAACAACAAATGAGCTTATAAACATTTGGAAAAAAGGGATTTGGAAGTTAAAGACATACAAAAATCTCACTTTTTAAACAATTCTCAAAATGATCATTCTCAATAATATTATAGCTATAGTAAGAGAACAAAGAAGACAATTAATTTGATTTTATGGAGACGAGAACCAAATTTCTAGGCGAGACAGCCGATTCGAAGAGCGGTATCACACAATTCGTAGCGACGCCATTTTCAGCAAGAAAAGCACGCTGATCTTCGATTAGAATCGTCTCAATAAGGGGCGCTACAATTTGGCGAAGTGTGTAGACGATGAGAATCCGCTCACTTTCTTGCTCAAGTAGTCTTCTTACCGTACTCCCGATGTAGTTGTTGGTTTTCTGTAATAACACTACTGTAATATATTGTACATACTATGTCGGATAGAAATTTATCATTGCACAATTGAATATTAAATAGCAATGATAAAATACAATTCCAGTTCTTTTTTTTGTAGTTTAATTTGAGCGCTCACTTCCCTGTTGTTCTGAAATTCGGTCCTGAAATTCATAATATGTGCAAATAAAAATATGTACTTGTTTTTGGATGGCTTCTTGTAAGTGTGGCATATGGTGAAGCGTTTCGTGTGCGTATTCCCAAAAGTCCATTTGCTCCGACTTTTTCACTCCACTCAGTCCGCGATGCCTCAGCGTCGGGTCGAGATGGTATTTAGCTGGGCCTTCGCTATACTCGGTTTGCAAAAGTGGCGGAGCGCCCAATATCAACCATTCGAGAACGGCGCGATATGCGTTGATAAACAGGACTTTGGAATTCTGAATGTAACTTTTTTGTTTTACCTTTCATTGATTTTCGTACCGTACCAACAACTCTTTCTTGCACTTTTTTCATATCTTGCACCCCTTCTTCATATCTTTAATTTCCTGCTTTTTTCTTTCCTGCTATCCCTTTTTTCTTTCGTTCGCACTTTCTCTCGCATTCTGTTATATTAAAATTAATACCAGGGATTGCCGTAATTTCTGTGGAAAATTTTCCATGCTATAGCATGCCAATTCGCGACTTGCATATGACAATTTCAGACTAGCGAAGCGTTGACTCATCGGATAGCCTAAAATAAAAATAGTTCGATTTTAGTTTTTGTAAGGCGAATTTAAAAAAATGTCGGCATACCAGGCTCGCTTCTGTGTCTATTTTGTACTCCTTCTTCATTGTAAACGTCTCGAAACCATTTGTCCTCGCCGCCATTTAGCTTATGGTAGCAGCAGCTGATGCTCACCAGCATTTTCGCGCTGGAGTCAGCAACAAAATTGCGCAAAATTGTAGCGGACAAATCACCGCAAGCATGAAGGCCAAGCAAAATTTTTGGGTTTTCATCTACATACATATTCTATGTATATTAACACTCTTAAGAAAATATTTAACAAGTATCTGATTGATTCAAAGGTATCTGGGTTACGGTATAAACTCAGTAACTGGGTTACTGTAAAATATCTTTTCCAATTTTTTTAAAGATTCTAAAAACAATTTTTTATAATTTTATCGACGCTAACTGGTATTAAAAAATTACCTTTTTCAACGTTATCATTAATCTGAGATTTAACTTCAATAAAAGCTGAACGTCGGGTAGGTTGCTTCCAATACGAATTGTCCACACAAAGCCGATTTATGCTCGTGTTTTTGATGCGATTTTGAAATTTTTCGTCGATTTTGAGTGACTTTTCAACGAACTAAATTATTCAATTTATTGTTAGAAAGCAGTGATTGGAAAAAGTTCATGAACTGAACTTTTTTCACGAAAAAATGAACTTTTTTCATGAACCGAAAAAGTTC